>CANXYC012234424.1:0-13107 GCA_948193065.1 Aleurites moluccanus
TAATGCTGGCTCTCCATAACCAAATACTTCTAAGTTAAACTCTTGTCTGAACATCCCACGTTAAGCCAGCTCGCAAATGAGCTTCACTAAACCAAACTCATCAATTCTTCTTACCACTTAAAATCAACAGACAGAAGCACAACATATCCAAATTTCATATCAAACTAATCAACACTCATACAGTGGTGACTCTCCAAAAGTCACCTAGACTGTTGCATCAAATCCAACCGAACAGCCCTGATACAAAACACTCTCCACTGAGGTATACTTTTCCAAAAATTCTGAAATTTTACAGACATCATCTCAACATACACAGAAACATATTTTATGTTTACAACTTCAACAAATTTTGTCTCAGATATTCCCAGAAATTCCAAATATATACTGCATCCCTGCAGGAATTCTCATCCAGACCAGCCTTGCTCAAATAGACACAACTCACCACATACTCAGAATTTTACCAAACCATTTTACAGAATTATAACTAAGACATAAATTAACAACTTTTATATTTTACACCTTACCCAATTATGTCTTTAAGAGCAAGTAATGGTCAACACTGAATTCTGTTGCAATTTAAAACAAAAGATTCTTGAAATTTTCAAACTCTCATTTAAATTTAAAATTTTTCAAACAAATAAAATCAACAAATGCACTTTAAAATAGTGGATATTACAATAGATATCGTCTTGAAAACTATAAAGTTGTGAATTTATATTCCAGTTGGAATTAAATTAACTAAAACAACACTTTTCAGAATTTTTAAAGCATTTAGAGGATATAGGACAATTAGTAGTAATTCAAGTGAAAGAAATTGCATCATGACTTTCTCTCAGAATTGATTCATTTATATAATGAGCAATCACATTATTCTTTTATCAAAGAATTTTTTGAAAAAAAAAACAAAAGAAAAAAGAACTATTGAGAGCCTATACTAACTTCCATTTCCCGAATCTGATTCTTTGAAAATCAAATGATAATTTTGGCAATTGATTCTTAGGCTTTAATTTCGAGTATATATATATGTATATATACTTATTTGATATGATAATAGTAAGGACAATAATGTAAAGTCAATAGAAAACTCTTAAAAAGATCAGGGCCAACAAAACTCATCACTGAGCTCACAACATGAAGAAATATTATCTAACAACAATATTGCATACTTTAAGCGACTCCATTGAGCCATTGGATTGACAAAGAGCTACCAGATTGAGTTAAAAACACTTTTCCGCCTACATAGGGGCAAACGTAGAATTTTAGAAAAGAATATATCTCTCCTATCAAGAAAATGACGTAAAAATTAAAAAAAAAAATTATAAATTAGGTATTAAAAAATTAATTTTTTAAAATAAAATAATTATTTTATTAATTTTAAGAAATTTTAGAGATTAAATAATAATTTATCTTAAAAAATTTAAAAATTAAAGTGTCTAAAAGAAAAAAAAAATAATATTTTATTAGGGATTAAAAAAATAATTTTTTAAAATAAAAAAATTATTTTATTAATTTTATAAATTTTAGTCACTAAATAATAATTTTACATTAAAAAATTTTAAAACATATCGCCACTTGTCCAGACATAGATCTGCCTTTGCGCCTACATTAGAAAACTAATGGGAAAAGAGAACAAAAATAGGGGATAATTAAAGATTATTAAATATAAAAAATTAAAATTTTAGTCTATTAGAAGTTATGTTGTATGTCCTCTAGTTAATATTAAAATGACACAAATATAGTTAATTAGAAGACATATTTTATATAAATTTTTTATTATTATTAAATTTAAGATATGAAAATATAAATTTAATTAATTAAAAATATATATATATTATATTATCTCTATTACTTTTAAATTTTAGATATGGGACATTATTTTGCAGATAATTTTTTTATTTTTCTTTATTACTCCAATATTAATTTTAGATATGGGACATTATTTTGCAGATAATTTTTTTATTTTTCTTTATTACTCCAAAATTAATATTCAGAGATGTTCATTAAGAGAATGTATTTATTAACAGATTAATTGAGAATTAACCGACTAAATTTTTTTATATAAATTGTGGAATATAACTTGCTTTTAGAAATTAAGCACTTTTTATTAATCCATGAATTAGAGATTGTCTTTCATTTTTCATGTAAAAAAACTCTCAAAAAAAGCCTAAGAGCTGACTTTTAATGACTGCAAAATAGCAAAAACAAAAAACAATAATATGAAAATTAAGAAAATGAAAAAAAAAAATCAATTATTTTAAATAAATAATAATATGAAAATCAAGCAACTCTAAGATTATAAAGAATTTGATATATCCATACCTGTTCAATTCTCTCAATTTTTTTTTCTTCCATATTGCGTTTTGAGTAAGGATTTAATTTTTTTTTTTTTTTCATTTTAATTGGGGAAGTTTTAATTTTAGTGTCTTCTTTCCAAAGTTGATAGAGTCAATGATATACACCCACTTTCCTCATAGAAATTGGTAGCAATAAATAGAGTATGTTGATGAACATCTCTAAATTTTCATTTTGGAGTAATAAAGAATAATAAAAAAAATTATGAGCTAAATAATATACCTATAACTAAAATTTAAGAGGTAATAGAAGATAATATAAAATATTTCTTCTAATTAATTAAATTTACATCCTCATATCCTAAATTTAATAGTAATAAGAGACTATATAAAATGTATCTCTAATTAATAGAACTTATATTTTAATATTCAAGATTCCGTTTAGTTTAACTGTTCGGATAAACTGTTAACTATTAGCGATTATTTATAGTTGTTAATTTACAATTGATTGTTACTAGTACTTAATAAAATTATTATTAATTGTTATTAATATATTTAATTACTATTAAAAATAAATATTAATATTTTTTTTAATTAAATAATATTTTAAGTAAAATAATTTAATTTTTTATATAAATAAGTACGAACTATTTCAAAAAATTTCAAATTGAAACTTTTACAACTAGTAGTTTTTTTACTACTTAACAACTACCTAAAAGTTAATAACTATTAATTAAAAAAAAAAAAACGAATTTGATGTATCTGTTAAATAAAAATAAATTAACAGTTATATCAAAAAATTTTGCCAAATATTTACTAAATTTTAATAATAATAAGAGATAACATATATTATGTTTCCTAATTAACTTAATCCAGATGTTCTTACAAGCTCAAAGCGTAATTTTCCCTAGTCAATATATATCAGCTGCTACACAGGTTTTTCACTTGCTAATAAGTTGGGTAGCAGTTATGCTCTTCACTTTTGTTCGTTGGGTGCATCACTGGTTTTGAGTTTATCTTGGTGAATTATAGTTATGGCACAGTTTGTGTACATTTTGACTAGTAAAAGGTGCAAAAGGACATGGACTGGATTAATTTACAGGCTTTTTTTCTGGATCATTGGATTTTCGTCTGGATCGGCTGTAATGTTTTACCATGAGATTTGGTATACTTTCAGTATTAGTTTTGATTGCTGGATTGCTCAAGAACCCTGAAATTGTCTTAGATTCTCTCTTGGTATGGTAAGAATTAAGAATGCGTTAACATCAATTATAATTAGTTACAGTAAAATTTACTTTATTTCAACTTATTTTTTCTGTGTTTTTGGTTTAATTTGGCTTATCCAACTAGAGATTTTACAGTACTGCGTACAATTTCAGTATCAATAAACTAAATGTCCATTTGATATTATTATTTGAGATGTTATTGATAAAAATACCTTGCTGAAAACATTGATTAGATGTCAATAAAATTTACTTTAAAATAATTGCAATGTCAATATTAGCAGACTCTAAAAGAAAAAGTGATTCAATTGCAATTTCTAGGTATATATTTGCACAGATACAATCCATTGTCTTTTTCTTTTTTTCTTTTTCTTTTTTTTTTCAAAGTGAAAGTTATCAATTAATACAGATCTGAAATTTCTTGCTATGGTAATTAACAAAGTAGATGGCCGAATGTAGCTGGATGGGTGTACACAATTGAATTGGGTTTCAATGCAGCTGCCAGGTAAGTGCTTCATAGTTAATTATTAATTAATAATTTTATTAGTATATTTTACCCTTTAATTTGTCAAAATGTAATCCATTAATTAACAAAATAAAAAGTATTTTTTGAATTGTTAAACAGTATAAGGGTAAGCAATGAATTAGGGGACTGGACATTCAAAATAAGTAGCATTTGCAGTTATAATAGTGATTTCAAGCTCCTGTGTCATAGCTTTAACGTTTGCAATTTTAGTAGTGGTTTTTTGCAATGAATTGAGCTATATCTTTATTAGTGGTTCAAAAGTTGCGGATACAACTTTCTCCATTCTTGGCCATCTCTATCCTTATCAATGGAATCCAACTTGCTTTGTCTGGTACGTACAATATATATTAATTGTTAAAATTTGGACCCCATATAAATTTACAGAAGGTTAGTTGACATCTTAACATAATCAAATGAAGACCATTTAATTGAAGATTAGTTTGATTAATTATGAGTTTGGTTTTTATGTTTTAATTTGAAGCGTCGCTGTTGCTTGTGGATGGCAAATTCATGTACAAATTGATTAACACACTGCTATAGTTTTTTAATAGTAGGGTCATATGTTCTCTTCTTTTGCGACACCCATCCTCTAGTCTACTAGGGATAGATATGAACTTGCTTGTCTGGTAGAAATTTAGACCAAGAGTTTATTTTTAACAAACTAGAAGTGTATAATTAAATTATAACTCAAAAATAACAACACCTTGATATAATACAAAATGAAATTTCACCATTTAAAATTCAGATCCACTCGAAAACTGCATACATACCTCTCTGAAAACAATTTAATTCATTATATAAGATGAATAATTAAATCAACATAGCTCTTAATATATATATTTTTCATAAAATAACTCAACTGT
This sequence comes from Aleurites moluccanus, assembly GCA_948193065.1. Lineage (NCBI taxonomy): Eukaryota > Viridiplantae > Streptophyta > Magnoliopsida > Malpighiales > Euphorbiaceae > Aleurites > Aleurites moluccanus. The sequence goes on from CANXYC012234424.1 coordinate 4,904, forward strand.
AATTATACTACTAAGTCAAATAAAATTCTAATAATACTACATATAGCAATTTGAAAATAATGTCAAGCTATAATTTATTTGTATACTAATGTTTATTGCACCTTAATTCCTCCAATACATCAACTTAAAACAAATTAGTTAATGGAATTCTTAAATGATTTTCTTTAAATTCATATAAGAAGCTTTTCTAAGTACACAATATTATTTATATTAATATATGACATAATTCTTTCTATGTTTTATTTCTTAAAATTTTACTCAAAACTCGACAGCATTTTTGCTAAAATTTGAACTAATTCCTCCCGTCAAAAGTAACAAATTTCAACAGAGGCAACACAAAGCTATTACTTGCCCATTCCAGATCTTCAATACAATTATAATCGCTTCCTCCTTTCAAATTTCACAATATGAAACATGATTATTTCTAACAAATCATAATAGAACTACCCAAGTTAACTTTAATTCATCAATCAAACTTAAGATTAATTAAAAATTTAGCATAATTTGCCCTTTAAAATGCAATATTCTCGTCGCAGCTAATCTTCTTCACATTTTACAAGTTGTATCAGAGCTACATTAGGGTCAAATTATGTGAAATTAGTGGCCTATAAGAAAAGGATTATCTGTGAAGAAAAGCACAATATGGAGCTGTTCGGTATACCATTGAATCACAATATCCAAGACCAATCAAGAATAGACTAATGGCCTGAGTCTAATTGTAAAATATTAACCAGTTTAGCTGCAATGAGGATGTCACATCCCAAAGGTGGATAAAAATATAACAGTTTAGTTAGATGACTTGTTAGCTTGAAGATAATATAAATTAATTAAATTTATACTATCATATCCTAAATTTAATAGTAATAAGAGACTATATTGTTAGAAATGTTGGGAGTGTTAACATCTAAAATTAGCTATTAAGATTGGAAAACCCAATTATATATAAATTCATTTAATATCTTATATTCAATCAATGTGAGATTTATTTTCACACTCAATTCATCATTATTAATCTTCAATTCAATTAATGTGGAATCTATTCTCATACTCAATTCTTCATTATTTTTCTTTATTATTCTTCAATTTTTTATATGGTTTTAACATTCCCGCATTATTTTTCTTTATTATTCTTCTATTTATTTATTACTCTTCAATTCTTCATAGGATTTTAACCCTACCCTGATTATTTTTCTTTATTATTCTTCAACTTCATACGGTTTTAACAGTCCCCTCAAGTGAAAAAGCAATTGGGTAGTTTCTTTTTTTCTTTTCTCAAGTCCAACTCCAACCACCCCCCACCCCCCACACACACACACACACACCCAACTCCCGTGTGACAATTTCCTCCAACTCCCGTGTGACAATTGGATATTTTTTTTTTCTTAAGCCTAATTGTCACTTATATCATTTTTCCTGCTCTGGTACTATGTTTGAAATGTCGGGAGCTTATATAATGTTTATAGTGCTAACCTCTAAAGCTAGCTCTTGAAATTGACACTCCCAGTACTATATAAGCTTCCAATATTCCTAACATAGCATCAAAGTAGTAAAATAATTTGCACCCCCTACTCTATCATAATTCAGAATACAATTTCAATTTTTAGTATATTTCGGGTTCAATTCTACCTTATATGGGTTTTTTTTTAATTATTTCTTAGCCTGTGTAGGGCTTTCAATTTTACCCAGTGGTGGACTTTCAAATTTGTTTATTTGTCTATATTGGGCTTTCAATTCAATCAATCAAGTTCTCATCATAAATTTACAAGTGTCAACTGGGATTAATAAAAATTATCTTAACTCATTTGTCACTTTAGAGAAGTGCTAAAAATATAAATTCCCATATCAATTAAATAGAAAATATTGAATGAACATATATATAATTAAACTCTCTAACTTTAATATTTAGCTTTTGAGGTTAGCACCCCCATAAATATATAATATCCTAACATTTTTAACATATTATTATAGAGGATTTCAATCATGGTATGTTAGGCTAAAACTCATTAATTCTCAATTACCAGTAATAATTACCTACCAGTACTTACAATTATATGTAAGTTGGTAACCCATCAAATTATCAAATTATCTACCTCTACCTATAATTGAATTATACATGTACTGGTATTGTCAAGTGGCAATTAGATAAGGTGAGTTACTATTTGAGAAAGAATGTTGAGATATAAAAATCTCAGATTAGAAAAGTAATGAAATTATAAAGAGTATATATAAGTTTAAAATATAATTAATTAATGGTTAATTCTAATTTTTAGCTATAACTGAACCTTAGCTCATTCTAAAGTTCAAATCTATTCCTTATGGGCATGACCTCCTTCTATTTACCTCTTGGGCTTATTATCGAAAATTTAAAATATTTTTCTTAAAATTTCTTTGATTTAGCTGTTTGTAGCAGCGGTTAACTGATAGTTGATTGTCACAAGTGTTTAATAATATTATTATTAATTATTGGTAATATGTTTAATAACTATTACGGATAAATATTAATATTTATTTTTTAATTAAATATTATTTTAAATAGGATAATTTAATTTTTTTATTTAAATAAAATGAAATTATTTCAAAAAAAATCAAATTAGAACTTTTGCAACCAGTTATTGTTTGACTATTTAATAATTAGCTAAAAACTAACGTCTATCACTAAAAAAATAAAAAATAAATTAACGAGTTTGATACAGCTGTTAAGAACAAAAAACTAACAGTTGCATCAAACCAAACACCTGCTAAATTTTAATAATAATAGGAGACAATATAAACATGTCTTCTAATTAACTAAATTTTTAATTTTTGATGACTAATAATCTTTAATTGCCCTCTATTTTTATCCTGCTTTCTCATCAGTTTTGTAGTGCTTATTCCACACATAATTGCTTATGCAGCCAATTTCCCAATCCAGAAGTTCTTACAAGCTCAGAGCATAATTTTCCCTAGTGCATATATGTCAGCTGCTCACTGGTTTTGCACTTGCTAATATGTTGAGTTGCAATTTATGTTTTTCACTTTTGTTCGTTGGTTGCATCACTGGTTTTGAGTTTGTCATGTTGAATTATAGTTATGGCACAGTTTGTCTGGTAGGAATAGAAATATAACAGCTTAGTCAAGGCCAATTAAGGCTAGACTAATAACCTGAGTCCAATTATAAAATATAAATCAGTTTAACTGTGATGATGATGTCACATCCCAAAGGTGGAGAAAAATATAATAGTTTAGTCAAATAAGTTGTTAACTTGAGATGTTAGATTAAAATAGCACGTCAACAAACAGCTTGAAAGTATAAATATTGAAAATATTTTATAATATTCAGTTAGTTATTATCTATATAACTTGTGTTAACCATTTTAAATTAGGATTGAATTATAAAATAATAAGTTATTTAGAGTTAGTTTCAAGTCGGCGTTTATTCATTTTTCAAGGAATTTCTAGTATATTTTTATATGATATTAGTGAAATTTAGAAATGGCAACAGATTGGGTTTGGAACGGATTTTATAAAATAAATTTTTTAAAAAAAAATCAAAAAAGTAAAAATTATTTCATTTTTATTGTTAGAAAAAAAATTTTCAAAAATATTACATACCTAAAAATATTTTTTCAAAAATACGATATATACCAAACATATATCAAAAATATACTACACATATACTAAACATATACCAAAAAATAGTAAAAAAAAAATCATAAAATTGAAAAAAAAAAGTTAAAAAACAGTATATTTGTATAATATTCTCTTTATAAAATATAAACCCGACCCGTTACCCTCCTTACTTCGGATCGGGGCAGAGTAGGTAACGGGACGGGACAAATATATCTGTTTATATATATATATATATATATCAAATATCCTTATAATATAATTTATATTTCACATAAAAAATATCTATAAATTAAAAATATATATATAAATTATATATAAATAAAATATTAAAAAATAAAAATATATATAATATATATAATTTGGTCGAGTTTGAGGCTGGTATTACTATCATCCGAACCCGTCATGGGTATAAAATAAAAAATTTATCCTATTTCATTTACTAGACAGATTAAATATTACCCACTTTATTCGAATCAGACTAAATCGAACCAAAATTACTTATCTAGTCCTCTAGTATTTGGGGACTTTATCCTTTCTTTATCCAAATAATAATAATAATAATATACCTGTAAGAATATCCTGGTTAAGTAAAACTGGTTGAAAAAAAAAAACAAGGTATTATTTTGGGTAAAAATAATCTAGACGAACTGCTTATGAATCACAAATCTTACAAAATTGAGGAGTGTTGATAGTGAAATATGGGTTTCGTTTTGCAGGTTGAGAAGGCAAAGAATCGTTTGGAAAGACACGAAACAAAGTGACTTTTGAAGGTAGCATTTGGAATTTTTGCAAGCATAAAAGCATCAACAGATCTCTGCAAGTTTAATTAAGATGCCAACGCTGGAATATCCCATTATCATGCAGGAGCAATAATTAACTAATTGGAGACCTTTTGCTATCATTAATTTTTCTTTTTATACGACAGCCACATCACATCATCCATTTTGTATATTAAATAAAACATGAAATTAGAAAAATATGAACTAATTTTTTTTTACTGGAAAATAAATAGTCAATACTTAATTAGACTAATGATATTTTTTTTTAAATTAAAGATAAATTTATTAGAGGAGAAAAATTAACTCAACAATAATAACAATAATCCATCTAAACCTCAACTCTCTAACCAGTACAGTTTTCTCAAAAAAAAAACTAACCAAGCAGAACCAAATGAAAAAAAGAACCACAGACAGAGATTCGCCATCAACAAGACAGATTCTGGAAGACCATTTCTGTCGTCCTAGAGCCAATTGGTCTAGTTGAGAGATGTTGGCTATCGGATAAGACAGGACAATACTCTATACGCCAATAAATAATGAGAGTAACCAGGTCCACCTAGAAAAGAAATCGTTGAAAAATGGTCACCGGAGAAAATTTGATCTATAAGTATATTGAGTCAAGTATTTCTATAAAAAAAAATATTAATTTTCAGATAAATTGAGTCAAAATGGTATGTAAAATTTGTTGTTAATGAATCTTTCAAAAATCAAAAAACCATTGTAAGGTTAAAACAATAAACAATACATAAAAAGGAAAAAATTAAAATTGATAAAGTACAAATTTAAAGAAAAATAATAGATGTGGAGTTGTCACCAATAAGAACATGCAACAAATATTAAATCGAGGACTCAAATCTAGAGAGCGGACAAAGCAGAGAGAACAGAGAAACAAAGAATGCAATATTCAAGTGGGATGACATATATATTTTTCTAATTTAATGATTGTTTATTAATATATTTATTGTTGATAAATATTGTATAGAAGTTACAAATAAAAAATAATTATAAATATTAAAAAAAAATATGAACACAAGTAAATTTAAGACATAAGATTTGAAACGCGTAAATTCGCTTTTCTAAAAGTGATATTTGCTCCTTTCCCTCTTCGAGATTGTTATGAAATTGAACGCAAATAGTTTTAGTGGATATGACAAGTTTTAAAAATTTTGCACTAAGCAAATAGTGAAAAATTAACAATCATTAAGTTTGAAATTAAAAAAAATTAAGTGATCTTTTGGAATAGAAAAAAAGAGAAATGACTATATGAAATTCTTTTTCTCAAAAAAACTTTTATAATTAAAGTTATATCAAATGAATTCACAAATCTATAAATTTATAATAGAAAAATTCAAAGGTTGTAACACTTATTAATAAACACAACTTTTAATGTAAAGTCATAACCTTTAATTTAAAATTAAAAAATAACTATTAGAAAAAACATAATTTTTAGATTATAATCATATATCTTTAGAAAAGACACACCCTTTAAAAATAAATACTTTTATTCTTTTTTTAATTTGAACAAATTCTAACATTTATATAAACTCCAAACCAAATATTGATCTTCTCCTACTCGAAGATGATGAAAATAATCTCAGTACATTACATCCTTAAATAGAAAAAATTAATATGAATAATTATGCTAAGGGCCAACGTTGATTGCCTTTCTCCAAATATAAATAAAAAAATAAAAAAAAAAAGCCTAATTTCATGCACGCTTAATGATTTTTAGTAGTACTTAAAAACCGATTACTTAAGACCTAAAATCATTTATTAACACAAAAAATTAGATAATTCAAATTTTAATAAATATTTTCTCTTTTTAATTAATACTTAAAAACAATTATATTCATTATCGAGTTAAAGGTCATTTAGCACTTAAAGTTTTTCAGGATGTTCAATCAAACAATAAATATTTTTCTGGCCCAATTTGAAAGATAAATTTTTTATATTATATCAATTAAATCAATTTTTTGTTTAAAAAGAATAAAAAATTAATTGGTATTCTAAAATAATATTTTTTAATTTTAAAATAATAATTTTCTATTTTAAAATAATAAAATTATTTAAGAATGATTAAAAAAAATTTAACAACTCAAGAACACAAACTCAGAAATCCAATCTTTCTAGAACTAAAACCCAGAAATTACCCGGCAAATCATAATTTCTCATAAATCCAAAACATAAGAAATCAAAATCTAGAAAACCTAGAGCCACAAACAAAAAAAAAAAAATCCAACTCATGAATTCAATTTTCCTCTATTTTCTTAGCAACCAAACCTATTGATGGATATCAGAGTTCAATGAAAGAACCAGACCCATTAAAATTAAAATTAAAATTATTATTTTAATATAAAAATTATTTGTTTAGAGGGTATTTGGCAACTCAATTGGGTTGCCAAAACCCATTTTACACATAACAATTTATGATTGAAATTCAAAAAAATTTGAACTAGTTAAATTTCAATTATAAATTTTAAAATTTCATTTTACAATAATTACTTTCAAACACTCATTTAATCCTTTTGAACAATTCAAGTTTCTAATTAAGCCTAAAAATATTTAAAGGACTTGATTGGACATCTTAAAAAACTACAAAAGCTAAAATGTCCTTAAACCCGTTCTTCATCCATTGGTGGCAGTGAAATATGAATTGGATTATATTTTTTATTAATTTATTAGAAAATTTTAATTATTCCTAAAAAATTCTCTTTTATTAATTCTTTTATTTTCATATCAAATCAAAACAAGTTACTTTCGTATTGAATCAACGAATCAATAATTATTTAAATTACATATAGATTTAAGTGAATTATACATCGAATTAAATTAGATAAATTTAAATTAAATTTACGAGACTGAATGAAAATTTGTCAGCACCATCAAATGCCAAACTCCATGAAAAATCTGCTTCCAAAATACACATATTTTCAAAAGAAAAAAAAAAAAAAAAAAAGATACATTTCTAATGTTGTATATTTTAGGTGTGGCTAGGAAATACAACTAGTATATTGTGATTGATGCATGATTTGAGCTTCTTTTTTTTTTTTTTTTTTTTTTTTTAAAGAAGAAAGTTCGTTGGTCTGTTTGTATAGAATTGACTTGAAAGTTGCTGTACAAAATACAAACAAACTTGGCAGAGCAGAGTCCTGAGGAGAGAATCTGAGTGAAATTTAAGCTTGTCTACATATGTGATTCGTATTTCTCAGTCTGATTTCTTCGCTGTCTTGAAAGTGACCTTTGTTTTTTGCGGTGGTCCCTCCCCACCATCTTCATTATCCTTGCGTTTCTTTTTGCTTCTCTACCTCCCAAACAATGTGATATTTGCTGGAAAAAGTATTTTTCATGTCTTTGAACTTTTTTTTAGAAAAATATCAAATTGATTTAAGAATTAAAAAGAGCATCAATTCTAACAAAATTATCAATGAAAGAAGGCACAAATTATCAATGAAAGAAGGCCCTCTTCCGTCCAAATATTCTCATATTTAAAATTTAAAAAAATATAATAAAAATTAAATCGATTACACTAATCAAATTAAATTTAATCGATTAAATCAAACTGAAATAAATCATTCATAATTGTTTGATATATTTTAATTTAAAAAATAAAATAAATTTAAAATTTAATTTAATTTACGGTTTAAATTTTTTTCGATTTAAATCTAATAAAAATTAATTATATATATATATATATATATATATATATATATATATATATATATATATATATATATATATATATATATATATATAAAAATTAAAATATAATTTTATTATCTATAAAGAAATATTTTTTTTTTTATATATATTTAAAAT
>CANXYC012234931.1:0-13285 GCA_948193065.1 Aleurites moluccanus
CTAGAACTAATTCAAATAACATGCATAAATATTAATTCCATGCATAAATTCATATTAACATCATAATATAAAGAACACAAAATTCTCCCCCCGAAGATCTCAATTAAGGATAGATTAAAACTAAGCTGAGGTGTTACATTCTTAGTCCACAAAAGCATGAATGCATGGTCATGCATAGATGTATGTATGCATGAAAAATAGGTTTCATGTTGACAATTTAATACTATTATGGTTCATGGGCCCTAAGGTCCAAGGTCTAATGTCTATTACATGAAGGCTAGGTGGTTTGGTTTAAGGGTACCCGTCACACTAGAATAGTGATATACCTAACCACATGTGAAATAATGAGTTTCGCATGGGTCCAACAGTAATACTGCTCGTTACACTTGAAATTTTTTTTGAAGATTTGTCGCGGGGAGGATACTTTCGCTATCTCCCAACATACTCAAAGAGAGTTGTCGGATCAATGCTACTCGATATCCAAAGGTTGAACTTCATAACTGGTAATGTAGTGATACATGAAAATCAAGTTTAAACTAAAAGCCAAGTAAAAAGTCATTTTTGAAAAGATTTTCAACCAATTAGTAGTCCTCTTTAACTTTTGAAAAAGTTTGTCCCCAGTGGAGTCGCCAGCTGTAGGCCTCGTCCGAGCACTGCTAGTCCGGGTCCGCTTAAAAATGGGATCAGAATGCTCATTTGGGATAATTTCTCATGGAGGAGACGAGCTTAGCGCCTTTTATTTGAAAATAATTTTGAATTTTGAAGTCACCACCTTAAGTTATTTTTATTGGAAAAATTTAAGGTAAAAACCCATTTTGACTCCGATTTTATCCCAAAGGAAAAAGTGCACTAGTCTTTGAAACCAAAGAGGATTCGAGGACTAGGTTTTCGGTTGAACTTGGCTTCTAATTTTAACCTTGATTTAAAATAATTTTCATGAGCAATTAAGGAATGACATGTAAGATGCATGAGCAAGTAAACAAGTGGATGAACAATTGAAATGTAATCAAGTAAAGCAATTAAAAGAAAGCGATAAAAATAAATTATTACATCTCAAAACCTCAAAAATAGGGGATATCAACTCTAGCCCTTATGGGTTCTAGGCTGATCACACATTTCCCAAATAATATATTCAACAAATAAAGTTAAGCAAATAATCAAAAGAAAAGATATGGTTTTTGTCTTTTTTGAATTTGAAGCTTTTATACAGCTTGCCTGCGTATCTCATCGAATGGGAATCAAAACCCACGCGGTTCTTCCTTTTCGCGAAGGAGGGTTGATTTATGCCCAATTTATCATGTTTTGATTCTTTATTTTAATGATCTACTAAAATAAAGAAGATGAGTTAGGAAACTATACCTTTGCCGTAGCTTTTAGGGATGTTGGCGGACGAAGTGCTCTTTCGGACCGAAGTTCCACCTTGGATCGGATGAAGCCCGAGGAAATGCATCGAAAATGCCTTCTTAGCACTTGAGATAGCAAACCAACACAGGGACCTTGCTTCGAAAAATATTTAACTGAGAGGCTCAATCTGCCCCTAATAGCAACTCTTTAAATCCAAAGAGAGCTAAAAAAGAAGAAAATATGACTTGGAGAGGAAAAAGACGAAATCTAATAATGTAAACGATTTCTTGTCTTCTTTTCCTTGTTTCTGTGAGTCTTTGTGTGTTTCTGTCTGTCTTGGAAGGTGGGGGAGGCTCTCTATTTATAATAGGATCTTGGGGGCCGAATCTCATCATTTTTCAATGTGGGATTCAGAGGAAAACAGGTGCAGAACATCGCTGCTGCCCGCAAGACGAGCAGTTGCCGCCAAAAGGGGGTGGCAGCGCCGCCGGGGTGCCTTGGCGGTACAGAGTGTGAAGGAGGGTGGCAGCAGTGGCAAGGAGCCATGCTGCCTCCCCTAGGCATGGCAGTTGTCGCCCAGAGGGGGTGGCGGGCAATGCTATGCCTGGAGGGTGGCTGGCCCGACTCTGTTCTGAGGCCGTTTCGAGTTCATCCGAGCGTGGGTTTGGTTCTGAGGAGCGTCGTTCAGGTTGGCAAGAGTCCGAGGGTGCAAAAAATGAGTGTTCACAGCCTAATGCATATGTTTTCTCCTGAACTTGTCACCGTTGGTCATTTTGTCCATTAGACTTTAAATTTAACCAATTTAAATATTTGAGTGTGACAAATTATACCTATTCAGTTCCCATTTTTGCAAATTGGGAGAGCGTTATTTTTACGTATGCTGATATGGAAAATAACATGAGAATCTTTGACTTTCATACTTACAAGAATAACTAAGAAACTGAAAAGGAAAAAAAAAGTTGCATTCAACCATTTTTTTTCTTCATCTATATATTGCAGATTCTTTAACCACCACAAATCCATCTATTTTTTTTTTCACCCATGTTTTTTCTACAATCCCAGCTTCTTGTCCATGCGGGTTAATTATATTGACATCCCTGCATTTTTTTTATATTATACTAATACGTCTCTCTATTTTTAAAATTATATTAAAATAGTCATGTATTTTGCTTCTGTTAGACAAATACGTCATTCCGTTTAATTTTCTCTATTTTCTGTTAATCAAAACCTAAAAGTCAACTTTTTAGTTAAAATATTTATAAAAATGCCCAAAATACCCCTGATAATTACCATCCATAATTGACATAGCAAAAACCTTCTAAGAGTCTGTTGATTGTAGATGAATATCATACTAATAGGCATCAAAATTCATTAATTCAAAAGAATACTGAAAATTCGAAGAAACAACTTTCACACAGAAATATTATTTTAATTCAAATAAAAAGTTGTCTCAACCCTAAGGCTTACATGACTATTTATAGGAAATAACTTTCAGAAAATCCTAAAATTCTAATATACACCAAATTTATATAAATAAGGAAAATAATCAAAACTAAGAAAATAATCAAAACTAACTTAAATAGGGAAACAAATCAAAATTAACATAATACTTTAAATAATGCCTAAAAATAAGTTTCCTATCAAAATTAAGTAAGAAAAATAAAAAATACGAAAATACAAATATGAAAAAATAATAATTCTTGTTGGTCTCCATTGCAGCAAAATTATCATCAAAAGAATTCTTAGATAAAATAATTGTATATTGAACATACATTGTCGTAAAATATTCATAAAAAATATAAAAATTTTCAATTTTCCTTATGATTCCCATTCAATCTATCCAATAACTTTCAATATAAGTTTAGTTAAATTTTTTTGATAAATTGAGAATCATATATGGTAGAAAGATTAATGGAGAATCGATCTTCATAATAATATTTTTCATTCTTGTGAATTAGTGTTGTAACCTATTGCGATTCCCTGATATTATTATGATTCTCAATAGATAATGAAATTATTATAGTAGATAATGATATTTCTTCATCAGGATAATTACCAAATACTGTAGGTAAATTCCAATTGATAATTGATATTGTTTCTAAAGCATGAAAATTAAATATTTGATTTCTCAAAAGCTCATTCACCCATTGGGTTAACTGATCCATCACTTGTATCATACGTTCTTCTATATAGTTCATGATACGTTAAACCATCTGAGTTGTTGGGTTATGATAATAAATCTCCTCTACAGGTACAGTCTGGCGTCCTCTCCTTGATGGCATGGTTTTCAAGGAATGATCTCAAGTTCTGATACCAATTAATGTAGCGAAAGCCTTCTAAGAGTCTATTGATTATAGATGAATACCAGACTAATATGCATCAAAGTTCGTTGATTCAAAAGAATACCGAAAATTGGAAGAAACAACTTTCACACATAAATGTTATTTTAATTCAAATCAAAAGTTATCTCAGCCTTAAGGCTTACATGACTATTTATAAGAAATAACTTTCAGAAAATCCTACAATTCTAATATGCACCAAATTTGCATAAATAAGGAAAAGAATCAAAACTAACTTAAATAGAGAAACAAATCAAAATTAATATAATACCTTAAATAGTGCCTAAAAATAAGTTTCCTACCAAAATTAAATAAGAAAAATATAAAATATAAAAAATACAAAAATACAAATATGAAAAAATAATTACTCTTGTTGGTCTCCATCAATAACCGAGATGAGTTCTTCTTGCCTTTTCATTCTATAGCAAAAATGGAAATAAAGGAAAACCAAGACATTCTTTTGCTATCAAACATAATATAACCAATTTGAACAAAGAAAAGGAGATGTGGAGGCATGCAAGATGGTGACTCTGTTCTCCTCTATTTTTATGAGGCAAAACAAAGAAAAGGAGATGTGGATAGTGATTGTTAGTGAAAAAAATTAGTAATTAACCCGACTCAAGCAAGGAATCGATGGTGAAACTGTGGTCAGATCATGCAGAAAAAGGAACGTATTTTTATTTGCACTCCAAATATTTCATTCATGCCTCCATTGATTTCGCCCAAAAAATTTACCTCTATACTACGCTTTCTATTGATTGCTTCAAAGTTTGAACCATGAAGCTATGATCTTTTCATAGATCTTTCACCCAAAATATCTACCCAATTTCATAACTTCATCAATGGCAATAATTACAGAGGAAACTCAAACAGAGCCCTAAATGTAAACACGAAACTACCCATTCATTTTCGGGTTTTATTTCACTTTTCCTGTATCTCTATTCACTCTTTCAACTATTACTCTCTCCTCTTTCTCTTCCTCATCAGCCATTACTCTTTCTATAATGATGGCTTCAACTGGATGGGCTTGCATAGATTTTTGACAATTCAAAGGAGGGATTGGGTAATGCGAGGTTATGGGTTTTGAGATAAAGAGTGTAATATTGGGGTTTGATGGGGAGTGAGAGGAAAAGAAGAACAAGAAAAGGAGAAGAGAGAGAGGGTCAGGGGAAGAAGGAAAAGAGGCTTTGGAGAGAGGAGTTTTGGGTGTGGCAGCGACTGTTGTAGTGGTTGTCATGACTGTGCTCTCCGAAGAAAGAAAAGTGTAAGTAAACCCTACGGGTTTCTTTTATTCTTTTTATAGGAAAGAAAAAATAGATATGCATTTTCAAAATGAAAAAAATGTGAAAATTGTCTTTAAGAGATTAATGGAAAAGATGAAAGGGAATGGTTATTTTGGGAGTATGGTAAAAAATAAAAAATAAAATGAAAATAAAAGGTATTATGGATTTTTAACAGTAATTTAACGGATTTTTGGATAAAAAGACCTTAAATTTTAATTGAAGCAAAATATATGGGTATTTTAGTATAATTTTAAAAACAGAGAGATAAATTAATATAATATGAAAAAATACAGGGGTGACAATATAATTAACCGTATGTTTTCTTTTGAACTTGTTAGACTTTAAATTTAACCAATTTAAATATTTGAGTGTGACAAATTATATTTCATTTTTGCAAATTAAGAGAGCGTTATTTTTACGTACAGTGACATGAAAAATAACATAAGAATCTTTGACTTTCATACTTACATGAATAACTAAGAAACTGAAAAAGAAAAAACAAAAGCTGCATTCAACCTTTTTTTTTTCTTCATCTATATATTGCAGTCTCTTTAACCACCTCAAATCCATCTGTTTTTTTTTCGCCCATGCTTTCTCTACAATCCCATCTCTCTCCTCCTCATCTTATATTCTGGTCCTTTCTCAGTCGCCTAATGAACACCCTCTCCACACTTCATCAAACATCATCGCCATTAAATTTGAAGTGTTTCCCACTGAAAAAGCACATGTGGAAGATCTTCGCCGCCTATTTTCAAGACTTGAACCCCATATTTTTAGAGATGCTACCATATATGTCTCACTTATCGGTCCATATGTTCCTGAATATTTCATCTCTAATCACACCGAAATAGCTGAAGTCTTTTCCTATTTTAGCAAATGAGGAGATTTTGTCATTTGTAATAGGCATTTGAAAAGGAAAAAAAAAAAGATAGGGAATTGATGTGTCTGTGATTTTTTAAGAAGAATGAGAGATGAGAGAGAAATAAAAATATTGTTTTATTTAATTTCAATTATAAAGTAATACTTTTAATTAAAGTAAATGTTAGAACACAATCTTTCAGACATTTTACGTGCGCGTGTATTTATGTATCTTGCTGACTAGGACAATTAAGTATTCAATAATTTCAATTTATCAAGTTCAACTATTAAATTTAAATTTAAAATTTAAGAGGTAAAATGACCAATAATGATAAAATTAGAGGAAAAAAAAAAATATGCATTAAGCCTAAAAATATTGAAGTCATGTATATATAAAACTTGAGTCAATCTTATAATATTTTTGAATATTGAATATTAAAATGAGTCATATTCCTTCATATATAATTATAATATATATATTTTTAGTTTCATATATGCATAGTGATTCTCAATTTATTTTATTTCGAAACAAAATCAAACTTATATTACAAAACTATCTTTCATATATTTTATTTAAACTAGTATTTACCGCACACCAAATTTTAGTATGATATATAGTTATTGAGTTGCAAACAAACTTATTTTTTGTGGATTACAAAGTCAATCATTTTGTACGTTAAGTTTTCATTTTCCATCCTATAACTGTATTTTTTTTAATCAAAGGTGATCACAAATCTATATTATTGTAAATAATGGTTAATAAAAAAAAAAAAACAGCTTTTGATTTGTTAGACTACAAGAAATCATGCATTTTATGACAATAATTTTATTGTCATTAAGATTATTGTCACAAACAATACATAATTTATGACAAAAATTTTTAATTTGTCACGATATTTAATGGATAAAATTATCGTGACAATAAAAAATTATTATCTCAAAAATATTTTACTTTCATGACAACGTAAAAAAAAATGTGACAGATCATTAAAATAACATATTGCTAATATCATTTTTTGTTACAATAATTTATTTTTGTCACTTAATATTTTTTAATAAGTTTTTTTGTCACATAAAATTAAACGTGTCATAGATTAATTTAAATATAATTTTAATTTATTTTTATGTTAAATCATATAAAATTAAGTTGTCACTAAATTTATAATCTATTACAACTAAAAATATTATCACAAATATTTTTATTATTTGTGTTAACTAACTATTAATAGTCACAATAATTAACAAAGAGAAATACCCATCTTTTTTTATTTCCTCCAAAATAATAGAATTTTTCCTTTTTTTTTTAAATCTTTTTTAGATTTTAAAATTCTAGTTTATATTCAAAATCCAATTAAAACTCTTAAAGTTTATTTTTTAACATAAATAATTTAAATTTTATTTATCGTCTTCTTCTCTGTTTATCTTGAAAGTGATATAGTTTTTTCTTAAAATTTTTTCTCTACATTAATATTTTATTTTTCACAATTTTGATATGAATTACCTTTTTTATTTTAATTATTTAATGAATGCATTGTTTTTGTTTTATATTTTCTTCTCATTTTAATTGTGCAATGGATATATTATTTTTACTTTCTATATATTGTTTTTCTCTTCTCGTTTACTTAAGAAAAAGAAGTGCCTGCTACTCCTGCACGCTTTGCTCACATATCAACTCTTGAGAGTGAAAGGAGGAAAGAAACTATCTCGGTGGCTTTTATCACTACGATTTCTCCAGTTTCATTCATGAAGAGTAACGAGAAAATTTTCACTGTGAATATCGAAATTTAACACTTCCTATAGTGATTCAAAGCTATAATTGTTGTTGTCGTTCCTTTTTTAGAAATAAAAAGGGCCTCTAAACTTCTTATTCAGGACATTGTTGCGTTGCCTTTGGGACAGGGTAATACCGACTTCCATAGGTCCTTGGTTTGACCTCCTAATGAGAATTGAAGTCATTGCGCAAGCATCTCATCCCTAGGATTTGCTTGCTCTGTATGGAGTGTATCGTGGTTCCTCGAGTGCCAGCCACAAAGAGGAATGCCATCAAATAGGGCATTGTTGGCCACTAACCACTCACTCGCCAGTCGCTTGGGCTCCACATTTCAACTTCATTATCCTAATTGTCTCCTCTGCTCTATCGAGAGCTTGGCCCCTTCTTTTATCTTATCTATTTCTCCACATTCTCCTCTTCACCATAACTACTCTTCATCATATACCTATCTACCTTATCAGTCAACACTAAACCAAACCCAAAATCTATTCCTTTATCTTTGTTTCAAGCAATCACAATCCAAACATGTTCAGGTCTTGCTTGTGTGATACTTGGATTTTATGTTTGACGGTAATACTTGGGTTTTATTTTTTCAGTTTAGTATTTTTTTTTTAATTCTTGCAAATTATGATGATACAAATGACAATTTTTTGGTATCCAGTTTAGGATTTCAGAGTTTTGGTTCTTTGATTGTTTTCCAATCATTTACAGGTTGATAGCTGTGAAAAGGAAAGAAAATATAGAAAATGAATTGATTTTGTAATTTTTGATGGTGTGGGTCCAAATAGAATAAAAATTTACTCAAATAATAGAGCACAATTTGGTTATTGTTATAGTTAGAGTTAGATTTTACTCATTTTATTCCCACGATGTGCTTTGTATTGTTTATTTTAAGTAAAGGGTTTTATGCATATGAGCTTGCAATGGAAGAATTATGGAAATGGAAATGCCTTTGTAGAATGTTTCATTGAGAAAGCTTGTTTTGATTAGCAAGATGTAACTTCTAGAAATATAGGTGTAGTTTAAATTTCTTTCTTAGTCAATTTTGTTTTATTTTCTTCCAGTTTTTGTGGTTCTTGTGCTTGAAATTTTTGTCCTATTTGCATACTAGATTCTTTGCATGACACAAGTGGCCCCGTACACCTTTGTTTTTTTTTGTTCAAATGTTTCTGCTAGTGAAGATAAGAGTTAATGGAAGTTAAATGTTTATATTCATTAACCTTCAAATGTTAATTTTTCTTAGCCCTTAATTTGGAGGGTTAGAGGGTAAAATGTGAAGATTTTACATTGTTTTATCTCCATTATTCTTTTTGAACTCCCAAACAAAGTAAAGCTAATTACTCTATTTAAATTTCATTGCATACTCTTCTTTTACCTTCATTATATTTTTATTTCATCCTCTTAAAACTCTTATGCGAGACATTAGGCTTTTACAGCGGTAAGATTTGGATCCATGTTGTGTGGCTTTACATTTATAAAATTTTACCATTATATCGATAAGTGACGGTTACTCTTTGTGCTCTCTCCATGCAGGATCAAAATTGTCACACCCCAACTTTAGTGATGCGATGGTCCTAGGGTAAGAGTAGATTTAAGGCCACCGTAAACCCGTAGGACACACATATCCTGGATCTCATACATAACATATATCCACATCATATATAGTTATCATCGTGAATATTCAATTCTATGAATCATATAATCATCATTCATATATTTTCTTACATCAATATATGATTTCCTCTTGTTCCTTACCGATCAATAGATGCATCCCACATCAATAAGGAACAAGGGTAACTCACAATGTATCAATTCAGACATCAAAATAAAATCATCCTCAACATCTAACTACGGAGCTCTAAAGTATACTCCTGATACATGTAAATGTCATAATACAAAATAATATATATATATCAAAAGAATTACATAGAGTCTTCTTGGAAGAATAAATCAAAAAGCTCTGTCTTCTATGTTAGCTCCTTCTCAAGCTACACTATCACCTGGAATCCACAAAAGAGGAGTGAGCTTTCAACTTAGTAAGATATAAAGCACACTAATGCTTATAAGTATCACAAAGATATAGAGGATAAGTATGAACTTGAACATATATTCAATATACTTTTGGAATATCATAAGGAAAAAGATTATCAAAATCATAGCACAAAGAATCATAACATGAACGATCATAGTTTCTTTAACATGTGAATGCCCACAAAGAATGGCACTACAAATCATATCATGAAATAGAACTCATAGTAGATCATAACATAGCGTATCAGTGCACCTTGTCGCCTCAATGTCTCCATGGGCTTGCGCATGGCATATGCCTAGTGTTTTTGGTCCCCAATTAGAAGGGACACTGACAAAAACCCTGTCAGTTGGATTTCCAATGTGCACATTGGACCAAAATGAACTAACTCTCATTGAGATGAGCGTTCTATTTACATATGGGTCATGGATTATATAACTTGGACATATTATCAAGAAACATAGTGGTCACAAGACTATCATCACATATATACATTTATTTATTCCATCACACAAATAAGTATATAATGATCTTGGTCCAAGAAAACAACAACCAAGTCATTCATGCAATTGGCTTATTTAGAAGGGTTTCAACAATTCATAGCTTATAAATTTCAAACTTATAGGTTTAGGTTCATCAATAATGAATTCAAGAAAGATTTCATGAACTAAGAAAAGAGTAGCATGCACAATTAATGGATAGCAACAGACATTAACATAGTTCATACTTACCTCAAAGCAATTTATCCTTGTATTTACCTCAATTACTTATACATTCAATAATCTTCTCTATATTCCTTGAATTCTCTTTTCCTATGTCAAATCCCCAAATACTCATAATTAGGATTCATGCCCAACAATGTTCATGCATGGTAAATTCTTATGATTCTAATCATCTTTTAGAATTCTAATTTGTTTTCTAGTATCAATTTAATCACTTATTAAAGAAATGTGAAAGTTTGGGATATATATATATATATATATATATATATATATCTTGCTATAATCCATAAAAAATGCCAATTGATACTCTTAAACATCTATTCATAACTCATAATCATATATTCTAACTATGTATTAACTTATTTTAAACTTAGATTGGAGTTGGAATAAATACCTAAAAATCATAAAATGGAGATTCTTGAGAAATATGAAATCTTGATGTTCTTGAATGTTTGATTCTTGATTCTTGTGTTAATGGAGATAAAATAAGTATTTGAGAAGAGAATTTAATGAATTTATGGGTGGGTGAGGTGTATTTATGAAGAAAGAGAGAAAGAAGAACGAAATAAATGAAATTTGAAAATGAAGAAGAAGGGTCGTATATTTATAGGTTCTACACTTTCAAGCCCGTAAATAGGTTTTATGGTGATGAAAGCCATTGTTTATGTTGGGTTCGAAACACTTATTCACAGCTGTAAAGGGACGTTTTATAATACCCTAGGAAGCCCCATCTTGTAAGCATGAATTGATTCTCAGTTTATGATTTAAAAGCATTGAAATGATGGAAAATAATTTTAGAGACACAGTTAGAAAGCAAATGCAAAACTTTTTCGAAAATCGTCGATGTCGAAAACACTGCCGGAAAAATAGCAGTCCGACAAATTTAAGAATTTCAGACCCAGACCTAGGGGGATTAAATAAGTTAATTTCATGTGAAATTATGATGAAAAGAAAGAGTTGAAAAATATTTTGGAACACTGAAAATAAGAGTAATGGCAAAATTATAAATAAAAACAACTTTGGGGGCAATTTTAGAAATCCACTAACTGGGATTTAGAAATGACCCAGAACTATTTTTAAAGGATAGAATAACTTAAAATAATATATTTCACTCCTCACATTTGAGTTTGAATCTAAATAGAATAGACATAATAAGTTACAGAAAGTTTTGGGGTCAAAAATGCAAATAAGAAAAATTTTAGGCCAAAAGTGTAATTTAATAAAGTTGTGGGACCCACCCTTTCTAGAAACCAGCCAAGGTGGGTGGACATGATGTGGGGGAATGGATTTTATTGATAAAAAAATAATTAATTGATTTATTAATTAATTAAATAGGTGCCAAATAAGTCAAATTCTAGAATTTTCTATTATTTTTTTTTATCTTCAATTTTTGTTGACTTTTGAAAAGATGAGAACTATATGTTGGCTACCATTTTTGGAGAGGGGAACTGAAACATGGAGGGGAGAAAATCTAAAGAAATATATCTTCCAACCTTTCCAAAAAATCAACCAAAAATAGATAAGAAATGGAAGAAAGAAGAAGATTTATGAAGAAAATAGGATAGAAAAATAGTGTTAAAGCTTTTGGTGCAGCAAAAAGAGGTGGGATTCAAGTATTTTGATTTGAGATAATGATTCTAAACTTATAATTTTTAATTGTATTTAAGAGTTCAATATCATGATTTGGCAAATAATTGAGGTAATTGAACTAAAAATACAAAGAATGAGTTAGAGTTTATATAGTTTCTAAAATTTGATTTGAGGCAGTAAATTATAGTTGATATTTTGAAATTTTAATGACTGAATTTGAAAATGGTTAAAACATAAAAGTTGTAGATAAATATGTTAATTAGACTTCTGTAAAAGAAATTTGTGAAATTCAAAGTGAGGAAAGAGTTATTGAGTAAAAACTGTGACTGGCTTGGAATTAGGGTTATGAAAAAATGCTACTGTATTTTTATTGTACATAATGATAGAGACAGAATTAGAAGAAGTGTTTAATATGATTTATATCTTATATATAAGCCTGTAAAAGGGTTTTTCAATTGGATTTGTGGTTTATGAGATATTAGGTCATAAGTGTAATATGCCCGGATTGACTGTTTAACACAGGTTACAAAATTCTATTAATTTGAGGATCTTAAATTCTGAATTAGAGAAAGTATTAAACATGAAATATGATCATTTATGTGTTATATAAATGGTTGTAAAATAGTTTTGTAATTGGATGAGTACGAAATTAATTATAGATATAGAAACAGGGCATGTCTGGATAGAGATTTCAGGACAGTAATTTAACTTTGGAAATTCACTAATAATTGTACAGCGATCCAAAAATTCTGAAATTTGAATTTTATATGTCTATTTTCAATAGGAAAAGTAATTATAGTAATTGGTTAAGTATTTATTGAGTTATTAGTAAAAGAAAAGAATCTACTAGAATATGTTTGTAGGCAGAATGCAGGGTAGCAGGGCTGGTTAGGCCTAAGTTTAAATTAACACCATAAATTGTGTAGTAATGATTTTAATGTGAAATTTGGATATGTTAGAAAATTATATGTTAAGTTTAATTAGGAATAAGAATTGAAGTAATTGGATAATTGTAGAGAGAGATATGAGTAATAGAACACAGGCTGCCAGTAAATAATTTTGCACAGAAAAATCCTAGTAACTTGGAAATTTGAGGAATTTTCTTTAATATAAATATAAGTAATGTAAGTTTATATTAAATAGTATCTAAATGGAAATTAATTGGATATGTAGAGGTAATAATGAATAAGAGACGTGATGGGTACAAAAAGAGATAAGGCAAAGAATCAAGGATAAAGGAAAAGGGAAATGTTCAAGTTATAAGTTAAGGTGAGTAATGTATACATCATTATGCATACTCATGTTTTGATTTGTTGACCCAATGAGTATGTTTCCTTCTTGATTAAATG
>CANXYC012235207.1:0-39411 GCA_948193065.1 Aleurites moluccanus
CATTGGATTGTGTTAATATTAGGATCAATAAGTCCAAGGTCAAAGGAGTGTGTTTGACCTTTCATTAATGGCATTATTGTCATTAGGCTTATTGTTTTAATCTAAGTCGTTAGATTAAAACCTAATTAATTAAGGGCCATATAAATATGATGAAATCATAATTAAAAACCCTAAGTCATAAATCACATCCCTTGGCCGAAAATATTGAGAGGAAAATAAAGAAAGAATTCGACCATCATTCCTTCTCCATCCAAACTGAAAATCCTAAGGCTTGCAACTAAGGATTTTTCGCACCTTTTTCCTCAAAGCATGTTGTTTGATCTTCGCGTGGATTACTAGTCGGTCTTTCCTCATCTTGTGGGAAAGATAGTGGTTTGCTACAACCCTTTCTTGGTGATCAACTGAAGAAAAAGTTTCCAAATACAAAGGTAAAGATCTTGATCTTTTAATTAATCTTCAATTTTAATCAACATAGAGATCTTGGTTTAGGATTTTTTTTATTTTGATGTTGTGCCTAACGGCCTAAATCCCAACAATTATTTCATTGAGTACCCTTTTTACTTACATATTGCCCTTACTGAATTCCAATGACTATATCCTTATTTATTTATCGGTTTGTAAGACATATTTATTGCTATTCATATTATTCACATATTGATGGCCATTTATTCTTTCCATATTTTTAACCTCACCAGGGAGGTGTCTATATTTTATTCACTCTGTATAATCTCACATTTTAGTGGTTTATAATTTTTCAGGTTTCAGTAGATAGCTGCGATTCCAGCCACATTCTTCTTCAGTGTTAGGAACCCCTATAGTTTATATATATTCCTTTCTATGGTTTATGTTTGATTAGTGCTCCATGGTTAAAGATGTTAATATCGGTAATATGTTATATGTAAATTATAAATAGTTCTAACTCTGTATAAAATACATTATGATATACTTAGTGGATATGATATATGATTATGATTTGAAATGAATGTTATTTGAATTGTGGTGGATTCAAGGAATAAGGATGGATGAATGAAAGTGTCATTTTTTCTGCAGGTTGTGTAATTGATATAATAGAAGAGAGGGACATAAGTCTCGGGTTTAAGTATGAATACTCAGGGAAGTTATGGAGAAATTTCTGTAAAAATGTATGCATTGGATTCTACGAGTTTAGGGATCCTTATTTTTACCTATACCCTAGGACCGTCGCATTTCCTGAAGAAAGGGATGTGACAGAGTTGGTATCAAAGCAAAGAAATAACTTACATAATAAAGAATTTAATTAAGAACATATAAGATATTAAGTATAGGAAAAAAATGGAGCAATAGGAATTCCTAAATTGTCATTTGTCAGTTATCTGTCATATGTGTTTATCTACATATCACTAATTAATAATTTCTCATTTGTCTTTGTTATAGTAAAATGCTGCCTAGGGGGCATCCTAGAGGATGAGGACAAGGTGCTTTTCTACTAAAGCCTATGAGGCAGGGTCCTCCTCGTCTCGAAAGTATATTAGATGCTAAGGTTGAGTCTCAGATAGCTCCAGAACAATTTGAGGATGTGGAGCTACCACCAGTGAGACAAAGAGTGGATATAGAAGAGGAGGTAGTAGAAGAAAATATTGAGGCTATGGATGAAGAGTTGATGAGAGAAAATGAACAGTTGAGGAGAGAGCTGAGTTGAGAAAAATGAGGCAAGAGCCTATGCCTGCTTTAGTACCACCACCACCTGTTGCACCACCACCAGTAGTTGCCCCACCTCCAAAGCCAATTGCACACAGAGAGGCAGGGAGGAGACTTGATGAAGGGGCATCTCAATGTATAATTTTCTGAAGCTGGGATTGCCTAAGTTTAAAGGTGAGCAAGGAGATGAGCCTACTGGATTCTTATCACAGGTTGAGAAGGTAGTATGGAGATTACCCTATTCAGAGGCCTGAGTTATTAAGCTGGAAGGGTTATTATTGATAGACAGAGCTTGGGATTGGTTTGAGAGGCACGTAGAGATCCGGTTGTATGGTGATGATCCACCTACTTGGGTAGAATTCAAGTAGTCTATAATTGATGAGTTCCTCACTGAGGAGGAAAAGACAGGAGGATGATACAGTTTGAGAGGCTAGAGCAAGGTCATATGACTATACCAGAGTATGCAAAGAAATTTTTGAGGCTAGTGAAGTTTGCTCAGCAGATTGTGCCTAATGAAGCTACTGAGATTAATAGGTTTAGATGAGGACTGCATGCCTCTTTGCATAATTCCCTACTATCAGTAGATTTTACATCCTTAACCAAGATTATTGATAAGGCTACTTAGATTGAGTTGAAATACAAAGAAGAAAGAGTAGCAAGGAACAGAGAAAAAGGGTTAGTAGTAGAGGTCAGGGTGGACAGAGGAGAGAAGGGAGAGGAGAGGACAGAGCTCCTAAAGTAGGCCTGTAGAGAGTGCCTATAGGCCTGTACAAAGCCAGTCAGTGGCTAGTATCATAGGGGGACAAATGAGATCTATAGCTGCATCTTCAGCCCCAAGAGTGTCTGCCGGTGTATCTAGGGTAGAGCAGACCAACCAGATTAATCCTACTTGCTATCATTGTGGAAAAAGACATAAGGGTACATGTAAATGGCTAAGTGGGGTTTGTATTAAGTATGGGCAGAAAGGTAATTTCATCAGAGATTGTCCCTAGATGAGAGGTCAGCAGACTACCTCCCTAGGGTCACAACTTACTACACAGTAGGATCAGCAAGGTAATAAAGGCTAGGGAGGCAAAGGCCGAGGCTAGGGTACTGCTGCTGCATCAGCATAGCCACCAGCTAGCAGGAGTCAGGGCAGAGTTTTCGCCCTAAATCGCCAGGAGGTGCAGACTTCGAATACTATTGTGGAAGGTACACTTCTGATTCAAAACCATTTAGCTATAATATTATTTGATTCTGACACTACCTATTCATTTTTATCTTTTATATTTGCAAAGAATTTAGGTAAGGGTAGTAGACAAATGGAGATACCATTGGAGGTTTCTACACCTTTGGGTAAAACTGTTAATGTGGATAAAGAATATGACATGTGTATAGTAGAAATTGAGGGTAGAAAACTTCCAGTGACCTTAGTAGAGTTGCCTGTGCTGGAGTTAAATGTGATTTTAGGCATGAATTGGTTGTCTCAGCATCGTGCCTCCATTGATTTCTATGGGAAAAGAGTAAAATTCAGACCAGAGGGGCAACCTAGTTTTGTATTTCAAGGTGAAAGGCATAGTATCTCGGCTAGCCTTATTTCTGTTATAGAAGCTAGATGGCTTCTCCAAAAGGGATGTCAGGGTTATTTGTCCCATGTAATTGATACCCAGATGATTGTAAAAGTGGTAGACCAAATTTCGGTGGTGAATGAATATCCGGATGTGTTTCCAGAAGATTTACCTGGATCGTCACCCGAAAGGGAGATTGAGTTTGAAATTGAGGTTCTTCCGAGAACTAATCCTATCTCTATTCCTTCGTATAGAATGGCACCAATTGAATTGAAGGAGTTAAAGGTGCAGTTGCAAGAGTTTCTTGATAAAGGCTTTATCCGGCTTAGTGGTTCACCTTAGGGTGCGCCGGTGTTGTTTGTGAAAAAGAAAGATGGAGCATTATGGATGTGTATCGACTACCGACAATTAAATAAGGTGACTATCAAGAATAAATGTCATTTACCAAGGATTGATGATCTATTTGATCAGTTGCAAGGTGTCGGTTATTTTTCAAAAATAGATCTTCGGTCGGGTTATCATCAACTAAGAAGCCGAAAAGACGATGTATCGAACATAGCTTTTTGGACCAGATACAGGCATTATTAACTCTTAGTACTGCCATTTGGGTTGACAAATACTCCTGCTGCATTCATGGATCTCATGAATAGGGTATTCAAGCCATTCTTGGATAAATTTGTCATTGTTTTTATTGATGACATCCTTACTTATTCTAGAAGTTGGGATGAACACGAAGAATATCTAAGAATGGAGTTGTGGACTCTTCGAGAGTATCGATTATATGCCAAAATCTCAAAATGTGAATTTGGATATTAGAGGTGTGTTTTTTGGGTCATGTTATCAGTAGTGATGGAATCAAAGTTGATCATAAAAAAGTAGAAGCAGTTGTTGAATGGCCGAGGCTAACTAATGTGACAAAGATTTGCAGTTTTCTGGGTATGGCTGGGTATTACCGCCATTTTGTAAAGGATTTCTCCAGAATAGCTACTCCATTAACCAGATTGACCTAGAAGCAAGTGAGATTTCAATGGTATGATACTTGTGAATAAAGCTTTCAGAAACTGAAGACTTGTCTCACTACAACTCCAATATTAGTATTACCATCGGGCACCGGTGGATTCACTGTTTACTGTGATGCTTCATGAGTGTGACTTGGATGCGTATTAATGCAGCATGGAAAGGTGATTGCTTATGCATATAAACCATTGAAGAGGCAAAAAGTGAATTATCCCATGCATGACTTAGAAATGGCAGCAGTGGTATTTGCTTTGAAAATTTAGAGGCATTTCTTGTATAGTGAGAAATATGAAATCTTCACATATCATAAAAGCCTTCAATACATTCTGAAGCAGAAAGATTTGAATATGCAGCAAAGATGATGGATTGAATTGGTGAAAGATTATGACTATTAGATCCTTTATCATCCTGGTAAAGCTAATGTAGTAGCAGATACTCTAAGCCGGAAGTCAATGGGCAGTATGTCACATATAGATGTGGAAAGAAGATCACTCATCAAGCAGTAGAAAGAATTATTTCATATAGGGGTTCATTTTGAAGCCACTGATCCATAAGCTATATTTGCTCATTTCCAAGGGAGGCAAAAATTGATTGATGAAACAGAAGTCTCACAAGATAGAGACCCATATCTGATGAAGTTGAAAGAAGAAGTAGAGAAAGGTAAAGATGAAATTGCAATAGGGAAAGCTCCTAACTCTCAAGTAGAAAAGGGGGTGTTGAAGTTGGGAAATCGATGTTGTGTACCTGATGTAGATAATCTCAGAGAAAGAGTTATGTAAGAGATTCATCATGCTCCTTATAGTGTACATCTTGGAGCAAAAAAGATATATCATGATTTGAAGAGCCATTATTGGTGGTCAAGGTTAAAGGGGGATGTTGCTAAGTATGTGTCTACTTGCTTAGCTTGCCAACAGGTAAAGTTTGAGCATCAGAAGTCTTCAGGGTTATTGTAGGAGATTGAATTGCCATAATAGAAGTGGGAACAAGTGACTATGAATTTCGTGAATGGTTTACCACAGACTGTGAAGGGATATGATTCTATATGGGTTATAGTTGATTGGCTTACGAAATTAGCTCATTTCCTTGAAGTGAAAACAACTTATTTAGCTGTTCAATATGCCCAGTTGTATATTGACAAGATAGTGAGATTGCATAGAGTGCCATTATCCATCATTTCTAATAGGGGTACTCAATTCATTTCCCGGTTCAACTAGAAATTTCAAGAGGCACTGGGTACACTATTAAATTTCATCACTGCTTTCCATCCCTAAACAGATGGGTAGATGGAGAGAACCATCCAGACATTAGAAGACATATTGAGGTTATGTGTTTTGGATTTTAAAGGCAGTTGGGATAGATATTTACCTCTGTTGGAGTTCACTTACAATAACAGTTATCATTCCACCATCGGTATGGCACCATATGAGGCCTTATATGGGAGAAAATGTCGCTCACCAGCGTTTTGGGTAGATCCTGGAGAAAAGGCAATTGAATGCCTTGAATTGATTCAGGAGACCATTAAGAAAGTGCCAATTATCAGATAGTGAATGAGAACTACGTTTAGTCGACAGAAAAGCTATATGGATCCGAAAGGAAGGATGTACAGTTTGCTATCGGTGACCATGTATTTCTCAAAATTTCTTCAATGAATGGGGTAATGAGATTTGGCAAAAAGGGGAAATTATCACCTAGATATTTGGGACCATTCGAGGTGCTCGATAAAGTGGGTAATGTGTCCTATCACTTAGCTCTTCCTCCGAGCTTAAGCCATGTGCATCCAGTCTTCCATGTTTCTATATTATAGAAGTATTTGCCGAATCTGTCACATATTCTTCCAATTCAGGAAGTAGAAGTGGATAAAGATATATTGTATGAAGAAGTTCCTGAGAAGATTGTAGATAGACAAGTTAAAAGTTTGTGAAATAAAGAAATTCTCATGGTAAAAGTGTTATGGAAAAATCATAATATAGAAGAATGTATCTAGGAAAGTGAATCTACTATGCGACAGAAGTACCTCTAGTTGTTTTCCACATGAGGTAAGAATATATTAAATTCAAGGACAAATTTATTTTTAGGAGGGTATAATATAATAACCTGATATGCAATGTATGTGCAATTGTTAGACGAGTTTTGAAGCTCAAATCGGGTAGAAATTTTTTTTTAGTAAATTATAGAAAAATTCAAATTGAGAAATTCTTTTTCCTACATCAACCTAAGAGATTAACACCTAAAATAAAAATATGTTCAAGACATTTGAATCAACCTAGTGTACCTAAAAATGAAATGGAAATAAACTAAATATAAGTGAAAATACATAAATGACTTAATTGGCTAAATTGTGATTGATTAGCTTAATTAAACTTAATTAAAGCACAAGAAAAGTCAACAATGGTGGTTTAGAATGGTGGGGCCATCCATTAAAGGAATTATAACCAAGTTTTTATATTCAATTAAGTTAATTACTAATTGATTAATTTGTGATCATAAGAAAATAAAAATGAATTTGTTAAAAATGGATTTATGACATCACTATGCTTATATCACAAATCCATCAATTATCTTCTAATTAATTAAATTAACAAATTTCTCATTGGCTAAAGAAATGAATTATTTCTATATAAGAAGAAATGAAATAGAAAATCTGCACAAATACTTCTTGGTGGCTAAACCTTGCTTAGCTTGCTTCTTCCAAAATTCTTTCAATTTTAAGCTAGCAAATCACTTCCTTCTTTCATTCAAATAAGGTGGCTAAAATTTCAGCATGATATGGTAATGGAAATGGAAGATTTATGAAGTTAGGTGATGGGAAAATGAAGATGAAGTGGTGGTTTTGGTGATAGAAAGCAAAGAAGAATAAAGAAAGCTAATCAAATAAGGTAACTACTTCATCTTCCTTAGCTTTTTCCTATGTTTAAGTAGCAAATATGAAACTTGCCTAAATGATTTAATAGGAAGCTAAATTAAGGTTTTGAGAATAGTCTAATATGCTGAAATTTTAAGTGAATGAATTCATAGAAGATAAAGTGAAGTTAAAGAAACATAAAGGAAGTAAAGAAAGTCTGAAATTCATAAAAGAGCAAAAATCTTGAGCCTAAGCAGAAAATTAGAGCAACCATTCCATGACCTTAAAGTGATCAAATGAAAATTCTCAAAACACAAAAGTTGTAGTTTTATATCTTACTAAGTGTCACTAAAAAATATCTGCAAAATATTAAGAAACCTAGGAAATATGGGTTCCTGAGTGCTACTAACTCAAAACCATATTAAGAATTAGACTCAGAAATATCTAGCCCTAAATTCTCTAAATTTGAAAACCATAATGTATGAATTAGAACAACCTCAAAACATGAAATTTGTTCCTTTAATCTTAGCTAAAATCTTATGTAAACAGAATGAGATTTGGATATGTATAAAATGATTTTCATTAGAAACAGTGAAGCTTGTTGGATAGGTTCTGTAGGGTAGTTGGCAGAATTACAGGGTGAAGTTTGGAAATTTACTATAAATTATGTAGAGCTCAGAATAACCTAATTTTTGGATATGTTAGAGTTTTATATGTTTTGTTTCATTAGAAAGAAGAAGCAAAGCAATTGGGTTAGTAAAACTCAAAATATATTAAAAGAAGTTAGAGTTGCTAGAAATGAAAAGTATAAAGAAAACATAAAAGAATAAGGGAATTTTAAGGCAATGTATTTGTCAAGTTTATTTCATGCAAGTTAAGTGTAAATGGAACTCTAAATTAAACTGTTATATGTTATAGCTTCCAAGAGGAAAGGAAAAAATAAAGATGAGGGGGAGCCTTATGATCACCCCTATTGTTTATGTTGAGTAGAGAAGGGAGTCTATTTTGGTTCTTTTTGTTTCCAAGGTGAGTAACATCTAAATGACTTTCTTTAATAGAATCTACATTGTTCATACATATTTCAAGTTCATTTATTATGCCATAATCCTACCTTATAAGTCTCATATAAATTGTTATTGCTATCCATTATTTCCTAATTAATCCATTGAACCTTACTAAGCAATTATCTTGGCATATGTGAAATATGACTTTCTTGATTATATTTTTGAATATTGACCAACTATTGTTATATGATAAATGACCTTTATCATAATATGATTATAAATGACCTTTATCACATTGTAACCATATTAGCCATTGGAATCAATTAAACATCTTGAATTGAATATGTAACTTGCTATACTTATTTGTCTATTATTATTTTTTGGAAAGTTCATTGTGAAACCAAACCTTAATAATTGATTCTTCAATGCCATGTTCATTGTCTATGATCTTCATTGATGAGAACCTATTATTGATTATTGATATTGACAATGATATTGATGCACCCTATATGTGATCAATGATAGACTACTCTCCCGATGGAGTAGTAAATATTATATCGAGTATTATGCATAATGTTTCATGTGATCCTCAGCTGGTGAAGGATGGTCCCAGCCATGCGGCCTGATCAACCGTCTAACTTTCATGAGACATGCTATTAGGATATGTAGCCTCTGTCTACTTATGTGGATTTTGCTATATGTCATTTCTATATGAGCATTTGGCTCAACTTACATGATTGATACAAGTTCTATATGATTAATTTCCTTTATGCTCTATTGTTTCATTGAGTACCCTTTTTACTTACATATTACCCTTACTGAATTCCAATGGCTATATCCTTATTTATTTATCTGTTTGTGAGACATTCATTGCTATTCATATTATTCACGTATTGATGGCCATTTGTTCTTTCCATATTTTTAACCTCACCAGGGAGGTGTCTATATGTTATTCACTTAGTATAATCTCACATTTTAGTGGTTTATAATTTTTTAGGTTTTAGTAGATTGTTGTGATTCCAGCCATATTATTCTCCGGTGCTGAGAACCCCCTATAGTTTATGTATTTTCCTTTCTATGGTTTATGTTTGATTAGTGCTCCATCGTTAAAGATGTTACTATCGGTACTATGTTATATGTAAATTATAAACAGTTCTAACTCGGTATAAAATACATTATGATATACTTAGTGGATATGATATATGATTATGATTTGAAAAGTAGTGAAGTGTTATAAATGTTATTTGAATTGTGGTGGATTCGGGGAATAAGGATGGACAAATGGAAGTGTTATTTCTTCTGCAGGTTGTGTAATTGATATAATATAAGAGAGGGACATAAGTCTCGGGTTTAAATATGAATATTCAGGAAAGTTATGGTAAAATTTCTAAAAAAATATATGCATTGGGTTCTACGGGTTTAAAGAGGCCTTATGCTTACCTATATTATAGGACCGTCGCATTCCCTGAAAAGGGGGATGTAATATATCATCATCATTATCAAAAAACTTCTCAGTTAATATCATCTTCTTTTTGGAGTGGTAGTGGGCACTTATTTTTTGGAAGAAGCAACCCTTTTGCATGTTTTGGTCATATATACGATGTGGCAATCAGTGGTGATTCTAGTTCTAGGTCAAAGACTACTCTACCCCCTTTAATTCTCTTTTTTACTTTCAGTTCATCAGGTAAAATTTGACCCTTTTTTAAGTATTTCATTTGTTTTAAGTCTACAAACAAAAAAAGAAAAGGATATCTAAAGGTATAGTAATCCTTTAGATCTAAAGGAGTATGGGAGAATGAGATAGAGACTTTGAGAGGAGGAGATAGAGATACACAACGGCTTCGTTATTAACAAAAAAAAAAATTGCAGTTCAAAATAAAACTGACCCAACCCAACCAACCCAATTATTTTTTTCTCTGAAACATTAAGAATCTGTTCTGAACTGACAAATTTAGTATGAAATCAGAATATTCGGTTTGATTTAGACAAGATCGATTGGTTTATTTAATTTGCTGAATAGCCCTGCTCTAACCAAAGAAACAATAAACTATATTTATCTAATACGACACATAATTAATATTAACCTGTAATGTAATACTAAAAATGAATGAATAAACATTAATTAAGCTATAGGAGGTGAAATTGGTTTATCAGTACAATGTTCAATACTAAAGCCAGCAAAAACAGTTGAAACACAATCTTCTTCCTTGATTTGTTGATTTGATTGGCAATATACATGGCCAAGGTAAAAGAAAGGAAAGTGTGGGTGTGGGTGTGGGTGAGGTTGGGTCAAAAGGAATGGAATTGTATCACCTTGATGTTGATTCTGATTCATCTCTCTATGGCCTCCAATATTCCTGCATATAAAGTGATGAAATAGCAACTGAACTGTCGTCCACCTTCTCGCCGGTTCTTTCCGTAGATAGCAGGCAATGAAGTCCTGAAATTCCTTAGAAGCAGTAGGTGGCACCTCTAGTGGTGGTGACATACAAATAGTATACATCAAGTTGGCCCAATTGCCCTGCCTCCTAACAAAAGGAGATCTACCCAAATATAACTCCAATAAACTGGCCCAAAACTCCAAATATCCCCTGCATATCCGTCACCTTGGCCATGATTCAAGTCGGTATTTATACTTTCAGGACTCAAATATTCAATAGCAAACATTGACTTCAGTTTGCTTCTATTCACCATAAAATCTGCAATTTCACATACTTCCTGGAATTGATTAACATATTCAACGGCTTTATATCCTTGTGCACTATTTTCCTTTCATGAAGATACACAATCCCACTCAAGATTTGATAGGTGACGTTCGATAAATGGGCCTCATGCTCGATGTGGGTACTAAAAGGTTTTAAAATATGAAGTTTTAGAAAAATAATTGATAAAATATGATGTTTTAAAAAAATTAAGAAATAATTATTAAGATCTCTATATTTTGTCATATTATACTAAAAAAATTTTGTATTTTTAAAATTATACTAAAAAGTCTATACATTTTAGTTATGTTAAAATTTGAGATCCTTCTATTAAAAATCTGTTAAATCTATATAGTTTCATTATAATTTTCACTCAAATACCATTACTCTCAACCACATTAAAATTTTCACAAATCACACTAAAAATTCGGCTTATTAGAATTCATGTAAGTTCTTTTTATTTATAAAGAAACTAGATGGAGTCTTCAAGCTTATTCAACTTCTATTTCTTCTTCAGTTTACTTTTGTATTTTTTCAATCTCTCTTTCATTTTCTCTTGTAAATCCCAAAGAAAAAGAAAAATTCATTAACAAGAAAATATATTTAAAAATTATTTGCTTAATAGTTAATCTAAGCATTAAAAAGTAAAAAAAAAATGATGAAGTTTACAACTTTTCCAGTGATGTCTCAATAAACAAACAGAAAAAAAATTAAAACCTTAGTAGCTAACTTTGCACGATGCATAATATAGAAACCGAGAACCCCACCCCAAATTGTGCCAATGATGATCCGTATGTAACCCCATTTCATTGATCCAAAGCCATCAAATCTATCTTCGTCTCTCGCTTCCTTTTCCTCCTCATTGCCTTGGAGACCCGTCTTAAGTTATAGGTACAAGATAGAGCTAGTTTGGAATTAAAGGGTGTCTTCAGACGCCAAACTTGCTATTAACAGACGACTGACTACAAACAGATCATATATGTTTCTTAGACTTAAAAAATTTGATTGGGCAAAATAAGTAAAGTTTCGCAAAGGGGAGGTGAATCCACAGAGCATAAAAAGTTTGTGCCTTATGATGATTGTGCTATGATATAGGTGCCAGAAATCAAGAGGCAGAGAAAGAATTTTCAAGGAAGGAAGAGACGAGAGAGAAATTCCCATATACTCGAATGTATTGTTTCGATCTCCTTCATCGATCATAATGTGTTAATTATCACCCTTTTGCCTTTGTTTTCAATTATCAACTTTTTTTTCTTGATTTTTTTTTCTATTTTTTCACATTTTCTTTGTTAACTTTGCGAAAGCCTAGTTCAATACACTATGTTTTAAATCCACTCCTTTAAATTGTTGTGATTTGTGAAAAATGTCTTGAATTTTAGGGTTTAGTTGAGCTGGTTGAAGGAAGAAGAAGGAGAGGGGTATTTTGGATATTAAAATAAATATTTTAACTAAAATTTGACTTTTTAAGGTTTGATTGATGAAAAAAATAGAAAAAATAAATAAATGAAAAGACCTTGTAGTTAAACGGAATTAAAATATAAGGATTTATCATATTTTATGGTTGACTTGAAATTAAGTTGCATGACTTGGTCTTTTATTGATTGAATTGAAACAATTGCAATAAGAAAGGGGATTAGTATTACAACAAATAAAAATTATAAAAAATAATTAATATCATTTTAATTAAAGATATTAAATCTTATTATCACTATATGCTTATTTACTTATAGAAAAATGTTTTTTATTTTCCGTAAAAAGTCATTTTACAATTCTAAATTGTGCTCGTATATCCAAAATATAAAATTATTTTATATTTTAAAATTAGAAAACATGTTGATATTTTTTCTTTCTTTCACTAATTAAGAGGAATATTATTCTCTTATTATTTTTCAAAATTAACACTTTATAATTTATTTATTAAATATTAATTATATATTAAATAGATGGAGAACATATTGCTAAGATATCATATGATATTCAAGTATTTATTTTCTTATTATTAAAAAAATTGATATTAAATAAAGATTTTTATTTTTTAGAATTGGAAAGGAGAGAATAAATCTTAAATTTATTGTTTAAAAAAATATGTCGCTATTCTATGTGTCTATGTAAAAGATTCTTTTTATATATAACCACTTTATTAATGAAATAATTATTTTTTAACTTTAAAAAAATATTAAATATGAGGCAAAGTACTTTGAAATTGATACCTAGATTTTACAAGACAGAAGTGATAGAAAACAAACTATAAGTTGTTTTCTAAAGTTTGTCTTAATTGTACCCATAGTCCCTCAAATTATGACTAACCCATATTATGGTCACGGAACTTTAATTCGTCCTGATAATGCCACTGTCATTATCGAGATTGTAAGACTAAAGCCTTAGACCCGCATTTCCGTCCAATTACCTAATGGAAAGCTGACATGGTAGCCACACAAGCAATTTTAAATTAAAAAAAAAAAGGCCATGTGGGCGTCAGATAAACTTCCCTCTCTGTTCTCTCACGTGCTCCCTCTCCTTCTCTCCTTTTCCTCTCTCACTTCTGCGCCATTCTTTGTCCTTTTCATATGTACCTTGCTCCCTTCTTTGTCTCCATCGATTTCTTTATACCCTATTCACTTTTCACTCTCTTAGGCTTTATTTAAAAGCAAAAAAGTCATATTCTTAGATGGAAAACTTTCGCGTCCAATACTGACATTGGGCAAAGTAAGAAAAGGTTAAAAATATTTACTTTGTCGCATATTGTAGGTGGTAGACCAACATTGAACCATAGAACCCCAACAACCACATAATATTCATTATAAAAAATTCCAAATCTATACTTTATTTGTTGGGGTTGTTGGGGTTGTATTTGCATGCATGAATTCTGAACTCTGGATGATTTAGGGTTTGTACATTGTTTTTGTAATAGAAAATGCATTAAATATGAATTACAAATAGTATTTTAAATGTGTTTAGTGAAGCTGATGTTATATAGTTTGAAATGAACAATGGGGTTTAGGTTGTAAAGTAATTTATTGCATTATATGGTGATTAGGGTTTGTCAATGGATACCTTACTAATATTTGTTATGTTATGTGCAGACCCATATGGACATTTTACCATTAAATTGCATTACAATGGTATAAAAAAAGAATGGGGATATTTTAATGGGGAGATACGTTATTTCTGGATTTGCCATCCAGATATGATGACTGGTGTGCATATTGATAACATACTCTACAAACTGGGCATCAAGGGGATGATGAGATATTGTGGCAGGTGCCAGGGAAGAACTACAATAATTGGCTAAGAGCAATTGAAAGGGATGCTGACATGTATGAAATGGCATTATATGCTTCTGATGCTGGTGAAGTGAACTTGTATGTGGAGCATCTGACTGAAGATCAACTGTTTAAAGAAGCACAAATACCTATAGTTAATAAAGGTGTTGTAATATAAGAAACTATTGAGGAAGTTGAAGATGTAAGAGGAAAACAGAAGCAACCTAAGGCATCTAGAAAGAAAGGTAACTCAAGCATATTATTATTACCTCCAACTACAATGAGTGTTGCTACTGAAATTGGGCCTGAAGTCCAAGGTCATAATGCATCTGATGGTGGCTTGTTGAGGCTGATGTTGATGAAGCTACTCAGTTTGCACCACAAGTTGATGTTGATGAAGATACTCAGTTTGCACCACAAGTTGATGTTGATAAAGCTACTAATTTTGCACCACAAGTTAATCTTGATGAAGCTGGTGAGTTTACAGATAATTATGAATGTGATCAAGGTATTAATGGTGATGAAATACCATAATCAGAATATGGATTAGTACCTAATATTGGTCATACTAAACCTTAAGATGGTGGAGCTATATTTAGTGGAGAAGCTGCAGTTGAAGTTAATGATTTAAACTTTGATGACCCAGATTATGATTTAGAAGATATGAATGAAGATGTTGTTGAGTTGTTAAATGAAAATAGAAACAATCATGAGAGCAATGTTAGTTCAGCACATCCAAAAGCACCAAAACCAATGGGTAGACCTAGAGGCAGATGTGATGAAGGACCAAAACAAAGTTTGACCTTGGAAATGAAGAACCAGATCAAGAATATAACTATACTCCATGAGATGAGCTTCATACAGAATCAGACTCAGAAGGGGAAGGGAGACTTAAATTTCCATATTTCAATGCCTCTAGGGATGTGGAAGATCCAACCTTTCAAGTTGGAATGGTGTTTAAAGACAAAGAAGAGTTTAAACAGGCAATAAGAAATTGGGGGATCAAACATAGGTTTCATATTTGGTTCCCAAGAAATGAGAATTTAAGGGTGGAAGTTGTGTGCAAGAAATAGTGTGGTTGGAGAATTTATGCTTTCAGGCCAAATTGGAAGGAAACTAAGGACCCTACCTTTCAAATAAAGATAGTTAATTTGAACCATACATGTGGGTAGGTATACAGTAACTTCCACTTGATCTCAAAGTGGTTGGTGAAGCACTACTTAGAGGAAATTAGGACTAACCCTAATTGGCTGCTAAATACCTTTATTGAAAAAATGCAAAGAGAATTTAGACACACCATAGGTTGGATGAAAGCATGGAGGGCTAGGAACATTGCTCTCCAAAAATTAAAGGTGATGAGGCTGCACAATATGGTAAGCTCTATGATTATAAACAAGAATTGTTGAGATCTAACCTTGGCTCTACAGTGAAGTTTAAAGAAGACAATAAAGAGTTTGAAGGCATGTACATTTGCTTAAATGCATTAAGTTTAGGATTTAAGAATGGGTGTAGACCAATTGCATGCTTAGATGGTTATTGGCTAAAGGGGAATGATGGGTGCCAACTACTATCTATTGTTGGGATTGATCCCAATGACTGCATCTTCCCCATTACTTATAATGTAGTAAGGTAAGAAAATAAGAAATATTAGGGATGGTTTTTAACATGTTTGAAGGATGATATGGACATGCACAACTCATATAACTGGACTTTTATGTCTGATAGACAAAAGATAAGGCATTAACTCATCCATATCATACTTATTATTCTTAATCAGATTCATATTCTAACATGGATTTAATTTGTTGTGTATTTCAGGGGCTAGTCAGTGTTGTGAAGGAGATATTCCCCAACTCAGAACATAGAATGTGTGTTAGGCACTTGTAGACTAAAATGAGGGGGACTTTCAAGGGGAAAGTGTACAATGATTTTCTTTGGAATTCTGCCAGAGCAACTTACATTAAATGGTTGGAAGATTGCTTGGATGAGATTGAAAAAAAAATCAATAGAATGTAGAGAATGGCTTAGAGCCAAACCATGTGAGAACTGGAATAAAATGTGACATCTTATTGAATAATATATGTAAATTTTTCAATAAGTAAATCTTAGAAGTAAGGAATAGGTCCATTATTACCATGTTGGAGATGATTAGGAAACAACTGACGAGGAGAATAGCAATGAAGAAGTATGAGATGGAAAAGGACAAGACACTTTTTATGCCCTAAAATGCAGAAGAAGCTTGACAAGATCAAGGAACTATCAGGTGATTATTTCCTAACCTTTACTAGATCAATAAGGGTGCAAGTGCATGGTAAATGGTAGTAATTTGTTATGGATTTGAGGGCTTCGACATGCACATGTAGAAGGTGGGAGCTTACTGGAATACCATGTGCACATGCTATTGCATGTATATTTGGTCAGAATGAAGAACTTGAAAAATATGTGGATGAATGCTACCATGTATCCACAAAACTGAGAGTGTATAGTCATAACATTGAACTAACAAATGTGAAAGTCCCTTTGGCAACAAAGAGGGAGTTGAATTGGTTGGAATGACAAATTAAGGGCAAATTAAAATCAATAAAATGAAGGAAGGAAGAGAAAAATTGTCACACCCTACTTCAATGGTGCGACGGTCCTAGGGCAAGGGTAGGCTTAAGATCACCATAAACCCGCAGAACACTCATATCTTGGATCTCATACATTACATCTATCCACATCATACATAGGTATCATCATGTATACTCATTTCTGTGAATCATATAATCATCATTCATGCATTTCTATACATCATCATATGATTTTTTTTGTTCCTTACCGATCAAAAGATACATCCCACATTAATAAGGAACAAAGGCAACCTACAATGTATCAATTCAGACATCAAAATAATATCCTCCTCAATATTTAGCTATAGAGCTCTAGAGTATACTCCTTATATATATAAACACCATAATACAAAATAATATAATCAAAAGAATTACATAGAGTCTTCTTGGAGGAATGAATCAAGAAGCTTTGTCTTTTATGTTCACCCCCTTTCAAGCTACACTATCACCTAAAATTCGCAGAAGAGGAGTAAGCCTTCAACTCAGTAAGATATAAACATGTAATGCAAAGTTCAAGCCAAAGGAACATGGGTATGGAAGTTTTATGAGGTTATGCTTACAAGAACATAAGTGCTTACAATCGAATAGCACTATCAAATCATATGATAAAACTATCATCATCATCAGAATGCATAAGTAGACTTGCTACCTTATCGTAATAGAACGTATCAGTAGACTTGCTACCTTATCGTAACACATATGCTTGGTCGAGCATATGCCTAGAGCTCATGATCCCCTCTAGGAGGAACACCGATAAAAACCCTATCAGCTGGGCTCCAAAAGTGCACAATGGACCAATGAATTTACTCTTATTGGGAAAAGCATTCTATACATATATATATCATAGGTCATATAGCTTGGATTTTACAAAGAATCATACTGGTCACAAGACCATCAACATATAAGCATGAATTCATTCAAGTTAGCAAATAGGATTCATATGAGCTTGGTCTAAGGAAGAATGACTAAATCATTTACAATATATAAAGTGATTACATGGAACAAATTATATTTCGTTTGAGAATCATATACATATACATTAGGAAGGATTGAACAATCAATTTCAAGGAAACAACATGCATATGCAATGTTTATACTTACCTCAAAGCAAATTATCCTTATATTTTCCTCAATTACTTATACATTCAATAATCTCTTCCATTTCCTTGAGTTCTCCTCTCCTATGACAAATCCTCAAATACTCACAATTAGGGTTGATGCCCAATAATGTTCATACATAGTAATTTTTTATGATTATAATCATCTTTTAGAATCCTAATATGTTTTCTAACATCAATTTAATCACTTATTAAAGAAATGTGAAAGATTGAGACGAATAGCTACTATTCACCCAAAACCCTAAATCCATATATATCTTGCAAATAATCCATAATAAATACTAATGATGCTCTTAAACATTCATACTTAACTTATATTCATCTATTCTAACCATTAATTAAG
Organism: Aleurites moluccanus; assembly: GCA_948193065.1. Taxonomy (NCBI): domain Eukaryota; kingdom Viridiplantae; phylum Streptophyta; class Magnoliopsida; order Malpighiales; family Euphorbiaceae; genus Aleurites; species Aleurites moluccanus. The sequence goes on from CANXYC012235207.1 coordinate 18,123, forward strand.
TTATCTTAAACTTAGAAGTGAGTTTCGAATAAATATCTTGAATTCCTAAAAATGGAGAATCCTTGAGAAATCTGAAATGTTGATGTTCTTGAAGGTTTGATTCTTGATTCTTGTATTAATGGAGATGAAATAAGTGTTTGAGAAGATAATTTAATGAATTTATAGGTGGGTGAAGTGTATTTAAGGAGAAAGAAAGAGTAGGAAATGAAATAAATTAAATTTGAAAATGAAGAAGAAGGGTTAGATATTTACAGGCCAGTGTATTTACGCCAGTGAATAGGTTTTCACGACAGTGAAGGCCATTGTTCACGGCCGTGAAGGCATTCACGTTGGGTTAGAAGCACTTCTTCACAGCCGTGAAGGGACATTTAACGCCCGTGAATACAAATTTGAAGAGTTGGTCAATTTACTCAAAAGCTTTTCTCACGGCGGTGAATGATGTCTCACGCCTGTGAAAGGCTTGCTGATGAGAATCTCTCATGTTTTCTCCATTCTAACTTATCCAAACTCAATCAACTTATACATATACATGTTTAACACCACAAAATTAGTCATAACTCATCATGTCCCAATATATAATCATTCTAGGAGTAATCTATCATACACATATAAACATGAACGAACACATATATACTCTAATATTCCAAGTACTGGGTATTACTATAATACCCTAGAAAATGCTACCATGATTGAGAAGTAATATGTCTAGTTATTGGATTGAAAATACTGAAATAATAAAAGATAATTTTTGAGACACAGTCAGAATGCATATGAGTTACTTTTCCGGAAAACATCGGTGTTAATAACACTGCCCAGGAAATAGCAGTCTGGTCGACTAAAGAATTTCTGAGTCAGACCAGGGAGTAAAGAATCACATAAATTTATGTGTAATTATAGTAAAAATAAAGAGGTGAAAAATATTTAGGAACACTAAAAAAGTAAGTGATGGAAAAATCGTAAATAAGTGAAAATTCAAAGGAATAATGAAAAATCGTCTGTTTGAGTTTCAGAATCGCTCTGAAACTATTTTTATAATAAAGTATAAATAAAAATAAGCTATTTGAATTCCCACTTTGAAATCTAATTCTTAACAGAATTGTCATAATAAATTACAGAAGGAAATGTGGCAAAAATGTGATTAATAGAAAGTTTAAGGACCAAAATGGAATTTGCCAAGTTTGACTTAATATATAAGCATGCGTTAATAGATTTTTGGCTATTTTTCTTTCTTCTTCTTCATTTGGCCGTGAGCTTCCTCCATTTTCTCCAACCAATTTCTTTCAAAGATCAAAGAGAAATAAAAAAAAAAAAAAAAAAAAAAAACTTGACTCAAATCATGGATTCTTTAATTTCTATCCTTAGATAGCTTAGAAAATCGAGAAATTTGAAGATAAAAAGTCAAGTGAATTTTAGCCAACACTCCATCTTGAGGTAAAGATGTGATTTGTTTGGTTTAATGCTTGATTATATGTTTTAGAAGTCAATTAGAATGGGTTTAATGCTTAATTGCATCAATTGATGCATTTGATAGGTTTTCCCTAATTTGGAAACCCTAACTCAAAGTTGTAAAGAATGAATCTTTTATTTTGTATTAGAATGTATTAATTGAGGTTATAATATGTTAATTAGAGACTAATAGATGGTTTATATGTGATTGAATTGATGTAGAGATCAAAGAATTGGAAAGTTGCCATTTTTGCCTACTTTGAAGATTTTGATGGCAAAGTGTGCAATTCAAGTGATTTGAAGTGTTAAGTGAGTTTAATATGCATCATTTGTCATCACAAATATGTTGAATTGAATTATAGAAACCATCCTTGAAAGTCATGTTTTGGCCAAACCATGTATAGGCATTTTTGCCTATGTTTATGCTTTGTTTTTCCTTGGTTTTCAATGTCTATTTGATCCTTTGTATATTGTTTATTGTTGGAAACCAAATGCCTATTGAATAACCTACATTGTGTACTTGTTGTTTGATATTGGGGCAATTTCAATGTTGCACCAAAATCTTACCAAAATGTCTAATGAATAATGCACACCAAGTATTCGATGAAATATCTAGTTTAAATTCATAGGCCTACCATTAATTTCATCTATAGGCCTACCATTTGAATGTCATCATCGCTAGCGACAATGGCAAGCCAATTGAGCCAACTTCTTGACTTGATTTGTTCAACTTTTGATTCAATCCAATGTTAATTGCTAATCATAATACCATTGTTAATTACTTCCTATATTGAGTATCCATTGCTATATCGCAGTCTCATTTGATTAAATTCGCAAGTTACTGCTACTTGATGAGATTGATATTATATAATGATATCTATTGTATTGCTACATATTCTTATTGATTCCGATGAGATTTGATAGAGCTGCCTCTCCGACAGGGTAGTGGGTACATGTTGTTGACATTGTGCATAATGTATTGTTTGATACCCTGTACTAGGAAGGGATGTCCTAGTCATAAGACCCGTACAATCTTATGTATACTGATATGAGATTGACTATGTGTTTTATCCATAGTCTACGTCTCTTATCTATCATATCCATGTGATATATATATATTGATCCCATTGACTTCTTACAAATCCATTGTACTGTTTATTGATTTTACAGTTATATACTGTATTCTGATATTGAGGAGCAGATTATTATTCATTGAATATTTGCCTATTGTTATTGATATCCGAGCCATTATTATTGGTCAATACATATTAGATTCACTGAGTAATCATTATTCACCCTCTAATTGTTTCCCTTTTCAGGTGCCGAGTAGTAGCAGATTCTTAACTTTTGTTCATCAGAGGAATTCTACAATAGTGTACTGACAGTGTAATTAATTTGAACACTATATCTTTGTATGTGTTAGATGCTCCATGGGTAATTGTATAATGGTATAGACATGTTGTGTAAATATGTGTATGACATATTTTGGAGAATATGTAATATGTATATGATAATGGTATTTACAGAGAGTAACAGAATGAATAGTATTTATGTAATATATGGTTATAGATTGATATGCATAGTATATGATTGATAAATGTGATACTGGGTTCTATAGGTGCCGGTCACCTTTGGCATCTCCCACATCTTAGGACCGTCACAATCCAAAAATGGGTCATAATAGAGGTGGTATCAGAGCACTAGGTTATCAGAGCTCTGGATTACAAATATCAGAGCATATGTTACAGATGAATAGTAACTAAGCACAGTATGAGTAGAGTTAAGTAAACCATGGAGTATAGGAATTTTCTAGTCTGTCTATTGATATGTTCATCAAATGTGTATAAGTATTATGTGTTAAATTAACGTAATGAGATTGTTCCTATTTTCTATTGTCTTTAGTGATAGAGATGCCCGACGATAGAGACAGAGAATGTACCAGAGAGGCCAAAGTAGCCTCTAATGAGTCTCTTGTCAGAGAAATGACAGAGAAACGTTCCAGATCCTGATGAATGACATAAGAAACCAGGGATACTAATGACCCCTGGAGAATGGAAATGATGCAAGGAATGATGAAATTGCGACGAGAAATAGCAGAATTGAGATGAGAACGATAGAATATGCTGACACCTCCTGCAACACCAGCTGTGCCACCTCTGGTTGCACCAACTGTTGTACCTACTGCTTCTATAGCTCTAGTGTATCCAATAGTGGTTCCTGTCGAGCCTGCTATACAAGGAGCCCGCTGAGTTAATGATCAGGGCAGAGTCACTATGTTTAGCTTTCTAAAGCTAAATCTGCCAGAATTCAGAGGTGATAGAGGGGATGAGCCGATTGATTTTCTGGAGCAGATTGAAAAGGTGGTTAGGAGACTACCTTGCTCCGATGCTAGAGCAGTGGAGTTAGTTGGATTACTTCTGAAAGGGAAAGCTTAGACATAGTTTTCCAGATATATGGAGCCCAGATTGTATGGTGATCATCCTCCCACCTAGGAAGAGTTCAAACAAAGATTGATTGATGAGTTTTTGAATGAAGGAGTAAAGGCAAGAAATTTGATTTAGTTTGAACAACTAGAGCAGGGTAATAGATCTGTTGAAGAGTATGCAGAGGAATTTATTAGATTGAGCAGATATGCTACAAGTATTGCTCCTATTGAGGCAGACTTGATTGTAAGATTCAGGAGAGGATTACATGCCTTGTTTCACAATGCCTTGATTGCTACAGAGTTTACATCTCTCACTAGTATTATTGACAAAGCAAATCAAATGGAAGAAAAGTATAAGTATGAAAGAGTTAGAAGAGATCAAAAAATGAAAGGTGGACCTAGTTCTTAGACTAGAACAAGTGAGGCCAGCTCCCAGCCAAGACAGATATAGCCTGTGCCAAAATTTGATCAGAAACCTCCATTAGACAGTCAGAGGAGGAGGATTCTGAGTAGAGGGCCTCCAATGCAGTCGACACCTACTTATTCACAGGGATATTCTCTACCTGTTACTCAGATGTCTGGTATGCCCATTTGTGATTTTTATGGCAGAAGACATGTGTCACGACCCATTTCCGGATCGCGACGGTCCTAGGATGCAGGAGATGCCAATGGAGATCGACACCCGTAGAACCCAGTATCACATGCACAATCTATATTCATCAATTAATTATCCATTTTACTTAATTACTATTCATTCTGTCATTTTGTAATTCTTTCTGTAATCTAGTGCAGTTGGCTGTAACAGTCATCACATATCATATTAGCATTAAATACCATAAGTCATCATCATATATATATATGTTCATAATCTAACTAACCCATACATACCCCATAGAGCAGCTAGTTTATGAACACTAAAAATACATAATTCAAAATATTTACATATATCAACAGTGAGCAGAAATTCGCTGGATGTCAGAAGATGGGATTCTGTAGTCTACTCCTCTCCTGAAATGGTTGAACAAGCAAAGAGTGAGTATATAAGATACTCAGTGAAATCTATATGCATCGCCAATAAACATAAAGGTTAACAGTTGGAACAATGATGTCAATAGCTCAATGTGAACAATTTACAGTATCAATAACAGAAGGTGACATAATAGTCAATAAGTATATTAGAGGCTCGATATAATATGGAAAGACGGATAAAGGGATGGACTATATGAAATCATATAGTCTCCAGTAGCATCAGTATGGACTATATGCGAACATACAGTCTCCAGTAATATCCATATCAGTAAGCATAAGACTGATCAGATCTTATGACCAGGACCATAACCCTTCCCAGCTAGGGTATCAGTAATACAATGTGCACATCGTCGAAAGTATATTCCCACTACCCTATCGGAGTGGTAGCTCTGTCAATGCATATTAGGATCAATATAAGAAAGAAATATATCAATGGACACCATTATGCAACAATGGTATCTTCCATATCAATAAGCTCAATATTATTCAAATCAATTAACAATAGAATCAATGACATTGCTATATATATTATATAATTGATGATAAACGGTTTGGTAAACAACAAAGGTATGGAACAAAGGTTGGCTCAGCAAAAGAAATCGGTAGGCCAATTGGCATGCTAATGTTTCTGGGGACGATGGCATTCAAATGGTAGGCCTATGGAAAACAAAGCGATAGGCCAAGGCAAAAATAACTAGGCATTTTGTCAAACACTTGGTGGGAAACATTGAATGGGCAAAATGGCTAGGTTTTGGTGCAAAGTTATCAAAGCCCATTCAACCAACAATCAATCCACATTGTAGGCAATATAATAGGAATCAAATATACAATATTAGACAACATAAAAATGATCAAAATGGCATAGGAATTACAAAGAAAATCAAACAAAACCAAAGGTATGAATAGTGACTTTTGGTTCGGCCAAAGTAGGGATTTTTTATATGGTTTCCAATAAACATTTTAATGATATAGGCATGTTAAATGATGCATATAAAACTCACTTAAGGCTTGCAATTGCCTTATAAAATTGATTTCCACCCAATTGCTTCAAAGGAGGCAAAATGCACAACTTGTGCAATCTTTGTTTTCTACACCAAAACAACCACAAAATCATTATCCCTTAGCTTCCAATTAACATATTCCAATACTAATTAACATTAACTAATACTAATTCATCAAACTCATTCATACAACTTCAAATAGGTTAGGCAAATTAGGGTTTTCTATCCAAATGCATCAATTGATGCAATCTAACCTAAAACTCATTCAATTCATCATCAAATTCATCTAAATAAACCATAAAATTGAACAAACTAATTCCTTACCTTGAAGTGAGATTCTAGCCGAAACCTTGATGAAGAAATTTCTTGAATTTCTTTAGCTTTCCAAGCAAATTAATGATGAAGAAATGTAGAAGTAGGTTGATTTTCAAGTTTTCTATGAATTTCCTTAAGAAATTTGGTGTAAAATTGAAGAAATGGAATGGAAGAACAATGGAAGTGGTTCGACCACTCTTGAAGAAGAATAAGAAGATGGCAAAATCTTCTAAGTGTTGGCTTTTATACAAAAATCATAGTGGCTAATTATATTTTGGTCCTTAAATTTTCAAGTAATTATACTTTGACCCCAACTTCTTCTGTAATTTATTCTGACAATTCTGTCAGGATTTATATTTCAAAGTGGGGAATCAAAAGGCTTATTTTAATTTATATTTATTTATAAAAATAGTTTCAGAGTCATTGTGGAATTCAGACAGACTCGTTTTCACTATTCACTTTAAAGTTCTATTTATTTATAATTTTTCCATTGGTTACTTTTTCAGTGTTCCTAAATATTTTTCCCTTCTTTATTTTTACCAAAACTATACATGCATTTATGTGATCTTTTACCCCTGGTCAGAATCAGAAATTCATTTGTTGACCGGACAACTAATTTCTCGGCAGTGTTCCCGACACCGCCGATTTCTGGAAAAATAATTTGTTCATTTTCTAACTGTATCTCTAAAAATATTTCCCATCATTTCAATGCCTTTAAAACACATACTGAGAATTAATTTATGCATATAAGTTATGACTTTCTAGGGTATTACAGCATGGAGGGGAATGTCGTAGACAGTTAGGTGCTTGCCTGAAATGTGGGTGGCATGACCATTTCATTAATAGATGTCCTTTATAGGGCGATCAACAGTCATCTGCTACAGAGTTTTAGCCCACAGTACAGATGAATCAGAATGTAGCTAGAGAGACTTCTAGTAGGGGCAGAGGTAAAGGACAGGGTACTAGCAGTAGTCAGACCCTAGTAGGTAGAGGCCAAGGAAGAGTATTTGCTGTTAACACTTAAGAGACACCGAAATCTGATAATGCAGATGCAGGTATGATTTTAATATAGAGTGATATAACAGATGCATTGTTTGACTCTAGTGTCATACATTCTTTTGTTTGCATCATAGTTAAATAGAGAAAGACAATTATTAAAAGTGCCCTTAGAGATAATTACACTATATAGGAAAGAGTATATATCATGACCCGATTTTTCGGACCGCGACGGTCCTAGGGCACGAGAGATGCCAATGGCGACCGACATCCGTAGAACCCAGTATCACATGCATCATTTATAAACCTCAATATTTTATCCATATTAATTAATTATCAATCAATCTGTTAACCTGTCATGCATTTTGTAATCATTCTGCAATTGGATGTAACATTCATATATCATATCATAATACCATCAAGTAACTCAAAATGTAATCATCAATATATCATATACAATGTTCATCTCCTTGCTAACCCAATACATACCCATGGAGCAGCTAGATAATGAATATCAAAATAAATACAGAATATCCAGAAGTATACATAATAGTCTATAGCAGAAATCCACGGAAGACAGGAAGCTAGATTCTGCAAACTACTCCTCTCCTAAAATGGGTAAATAATGAAAGAATGAGTATAAATGATACTCAGTGAATTTACATGTATCATCAATGAAATATAAGCTCAAGTAATGGTTTGCACATGATAAGGAATAATGGTACAATGTAAATTATATAGGTTACAGAATCAGTATCGATAAACAATAGAAATAGCAATGATCATTCCAATCCGGGAATCAATATGGTAAGACAGATAGAGGGCCATGAACATGTAGACTATGTGTAATCACACAGTCGATCACATAGTACATAGGCATAAGACTGATCAGGTCCTATGGCTGGAACCAATAACCCTTCCCAACTAGGGCATTAATATCAATGTGCACATTGTCGACAGTATGTACCCACTACCTTGTTGGTGAGGCAGCTCTGTCAAACCACATTTGGGTCAATAGAAAGAGATAACATGTCAATAGATACCATTATGCAACAATGGTACCATCACTGTTAATATAATCAATATCAATCAAATTAAGTAATATTTGAATCAATGGCATAGTAAAATACAACATATGAGTAAGGATATAGGTTATGGTAAACAATAATGGTATGAAACAAAAGTTGGATCGGTGGCCGAAAATGGTAGGTCAATTGGTTTGCCAATGTCGCTGGTGACAATGGCATTCAATTGGTAGGCCTATGGCATGCAAACCAATAGGCTAAAGGCAAATGAACTAGGCATTTCATCAAACACTTGGTGGGAATACATTGGCAAGCCAATAGGTTAGGTTATGGTTCAAATTTGGCTTGCCCATTCAAATCAACAACAAACCACATTGCAACAATTAGATAGGTATCAAAGAAAAAAGGTTAAAGAACATCAAAATAGATCAAATTGGCAAGGAAAAATCAAGCAAAAACTAAAGAAATCAAAAGGCAAAATAAGGCATAATGGGTTTGGCCAATTAGGGTTTTTCACCAAAGGGTTCCAATCAACAATTCAATGATACAAACATGTTAAATGATGCAATGTAAACTCATCTAAGCCTCTAAATAGCCAATGCACAATCCCAATTCACCAATTCAATCGAATTCCCCAAAATAGCTCACTTTGGAAATCACCTTTGAGCAAACTCTAATTCTACATCAATTAATCCATCAATTAGTTATCCATTCATATCCAATTAACTATTTCTAACTTTAATTAACAAAACCTAACACTAATTCAATAATTCATCCTTTACAACTTCAAATTCAACCATTCAAATTAGGGATTTCATCAAATTTGGATAAACTAGTGCAATTAATCATCATACCCATTTAATTGAACTTAAATAACATCTAAATCATCAATCAAACTAAACAAATAAACTCTTACCTCAAATTCACCCAAATAGCTGAATGCTTCCTTGTCAAAGTCCTTGAAATCCTTTGCTTCAATCTACAAATTGAAGATGGAAATGGATGAAGCTAAATGCAAACTCAATTTTTCTATCAAATTTCTTAAGATTTGGTTAAGAATTGAAGAAGAAATTGAAGGAAGAATGATCAAAGGATGTTCCGGCCTATCTAAAGAAGAAGAAGAGAAATGGAGCAAAATTTGGCTAAGTCAAAATATAAAGAAAATCTATTATGCACAATTACAACTAACTCTCCAAAGTTTCGTCCATTATACTTTGGTTCTTAAATCTTCTATAATTTATTCTGACAATTCTGTCAGGATTTAGATATCAAAGTGAAAAGTGAATAAGCTAATTTTAATTTATACTTATTTATAAAAATGGTTCTAGAGTCATTTTGTAACCCCGACCGACCACTTTCCACTATTCTCCTTGAATTTCCATTTATTTACAAAAATGCCATTACTTACTTTTTCAATGTTCCTAAATGATTTTCACTTCTTTCTTTTTACCAAAATTAAACATAAATTATGGTCATATTTTACCCCTAGATCAACTTTAGAAATTCTTCCATTGACCGGACTGCTCATTTCTCGGCAGTGTTCTCTACACCGCCGCTTTTCGGAAAAGTTTTAAGTTCGCTTTCTAACTGTATCTCTAAAATTATTTCCCCCCATTTCAAGATTAAAGGACCACATACTGAGAATTAATTTAAGCATACATGTTATAACTTTCTAGGGTATTATAGTATAGAAATGAATTATTATTATCCGAAATGTATTATTGAAATTGATGATATTTCTATGTGTTAATGTGATAGAGTTGCATGTGTTACAACTTGATATAATACTTGGTATGAATTGGTTAACTGTATAATAAGCAGTTATTGATTGTTACGAGAAGAAAGTCAAATTCTGGGTTGCCAGAATTTGAGTTCCAGAGTGATAAGTATGAAACTAGAATTAGTTCTATTTTTATTTTCAAGCTAGAAAGATGATAAAGTAAGATGGTATAGCGTATCTAGTGTATGTAGTAAATGTGTAAAAGACTTTAATTGAGATTGATCGGATGTCTGTGGTCCGAGAGTTTCCTAATGTCTTAGCAGAAAAGTTGTCAGGGGCACCCTGATAGAGAGATAGAGTTTGAAATTGAGGTGCATCTAGGCACTTACTAAACTGAAAGAGCTAAAGATATAATTACAGAAATTGTTGGGTAAGTTGTCATGGTGTTCATGGATGACAATTTTATCTATTCTAAGAGTGAAGAGAAGTATGTAGAGTACTTGAGGACTGTGTTATAGACACAACGAGAGCTTCAAATGTTTGCTAAAATGTCTAAATGCCAGTTTTGGCTAATGGAAATGTGTTCCCTTGATTATGTGGTATGTAAAGATAGTATCAAGGACAATTCTTATAAGGTAAAAGTAGTAGTTAATTGGCCTTGGCCTATTAATATTATGAGATTGTAGTTTCCTTGAAATGATAAGTTAATACAAGAGATTTGTAAAAGATTTTCAAAGATTGCAACTATGATTCAATACAGCATTCCATCCATAAACTGATGGATAATAAAAGTGATCAATACATACATTAGAGGATATTTGTTATGGAATTCAAAGGTAATTGAGATCAATATTTACCATTGATTGAATTACATATCTGATAAGAAGGATGTTCATTTAATACTAGTGAACATATTCTTTTTAAATATCACCTATAGAAAGTGTTATGAGATTTGACAAGAAAAGAAGGTTGACACCGAGATACGTGAAACCATATAAAGTATTAGAAAGGATTGACAATGTAGCGTAAAGTTTGGCTCTTCCTTTAGGTATGAGACATGTTTATTTAGTATTTCATATCTGAATGCTATGGAATTATGTGCCAAAATTGTTCTGTGTATTGAGATGCAAAATATTGATGTTAATAAAGAAATGTCATAAGAGTAGAGCCAATAGAAAGTGTAAATCGTCAAGTCTGACAATTTCGGAATAAAGAGATTTCAATGGCAAGAGTGTTGTGAAGGAATCAGTATATGGAAAAGTGTACATGGGAGAATAAAAAAAAAAACATGAAAGTCAAGTATTTGTTCTTGTTCCAATATTGAGATATATATTTATTTTAAATTCGAGGACGAATTTATTTGAAGAAGGGTAGAATGTAATACCCTAGAAAATGCTATCATGATTGAGCAGTAATATGTCTAGTTATTGGATTGGAAATACTGAAATAATGAAAGATAACTTTTGAGACACAATCAGAATGCATATGAGTTACTTTTCCAGAAAACGTCGGTGTTAATAACACTGCCCGGGAAATAGCAGTCCGGTCGACTAAAGAATTTATGAGTCAGACTAGGAGGTAAATAATCACATAAATATATGTGTAATTATGGTAAAAATAAAGAGGTGAAAAATGTTTAGGAACACTGAAAAAATAAGTGATGGCAAAATCGTAAATAAGTAAAAATTCGAGAGAATAATGAACAATCCTCTGTCTGAGTTTCAGAATGACTCTGAAACTATTTTTATAATAAAGTATAAATGAAAATAATCTATTTGAATTCCCACTTTGAAATCTAATTCTTAACAGAATTGTTAGAATAAATTACAGAAAGAAATGTGGCAAAAGTGTGATTAATGGAAAGTTTAAGGACAAAAATGGAATTTACCAAGTTTGACTTAATATATAAGCATGACTTAATAGATTTTTGTCTATTTTTCTTTCTTATTCTTCATTTGGCCGTGAGCTTCCTCCATTTTCTCCAACCAATTTCTTTCAAAGATCAAAGAGAAATCAAAAGAAAACATGAATCAAACTATGGATTCTTTGATTTCTATCCTTGGATAGCTTGGAAAATCAAGAAACTTGAAGATAAAAAGCCAATTGAATTTCGGCCAACACTCCATCTTGAGGTAAAAATGTGATTTGTTTGGTTTAATGCTTGATTTATATGTTTTAGAAGTCAATTAGAATGGGTTTAGTGCTTAATTGCATCAATTGATGCATTTGATAGGTTTTCCCTAATTTGGAAACCCTAACTCAAAGTTGTGAAGAATGAATTTTTAATTTTGTATTAGAATGTGTTAATTGAGATTAGAATATGCTAATTGGAGACTAATAGATGGTTTATATGTGATTAAATTGATGTAGAGATCAAAGAATTAGAAAGTTGCCATTTTTGCCTACTTTGAAGATTTTGGTGCCAAAGTGTACAATTCAAGTGATTTGAAGTGTTAGGTGAGTTTAATATATATCATTTGTCATGTCAAATGTGTTGAATTGAATTATGAAAACCATCCATGAAAGCCATATTTTGGCCAAACCATGTATAGGCATTTTTGCCTATGTTTAAGCTTTGTTTTTCCTTAGTTTTCAATATCTATTTGATCCTTTGTATATTGTTTATTGTTGGAAACCAAATGCCTATTGAATAACCTACATTGTGTACTTGTTATTTGCTATTGGGGCAATTTCAATGTTACGCCAAATCCTTGCTAAAATGTCTAATGAATAATGCCCACCAAGTGTTCGATGAAATGCCTAGTTCAAATTCATAGGCCTACCATTTGAATGCCATCGTCGCCAGTGACAATGATATGCCAATTGAGCCAACTTCTTGACTTGATTTGTTCAACTTTTGATTCAATCCAATGTTAATTGCTAATCATAATACCATTGTTAATTGCATCCTATGTTGAATATCCATTGCTATATCGCAATTTCGTTTGATTAAATTCGCGAGTTACTGCTACTTGATGAGATTGATATTATATAATGATATCTATTGTATTGTTACACATTCTTATTTATTCCAATGAGATTTGATAGAGCTGCCTCTCCGACAGGGTAATGGGTACATACTGTCAGCATTGTGCACAATGTATTGATTGATACCCTGTACTAGGAAGGGATGTCCTAGTCATAAGACCCGTACAGTCTTATGTATACTGATAGGAGATTGACTATGTGTTTTATCCGTAGTCTATGTGTTTTCTGGCCCTATATTTGTCTTATCTATCATATCCATGTGATATATATATATATATATATATATATATATTGATCCCATTGACTTGTTACAGATCCATTATACTGTTTACTGATTCTACAGTCATATATTGTATTCTGATATTGAGGAGCAGATTATTATTCATTGAATATCTTCCTATTGTTATTGATATCCGAGCCATTATTATTGGTCGATCCATATTAGATTCACTGAGTAATCATTACTCACCCTCTCATTATTTCCCTTTCCAGGTGTAGAGAAGTAGCAGATTCTTGACTTTTGTTCATCAGAGGAATTCTGCAGTATTGTACTGACAGTATAATTAATTTTAACTCTATATCTCTATATATGTTAGATGCTCCGTGGGTAATTGTATAATGGTATAGACATATTGTGTAAATATTTGTATGGCATATTTTGGAGAATATGTAATGTGTATATGATGATGGTATTTATAAAGAGTAACAAAATGAATAGTGTTTATGTGATATATAGTTATAGATTGATATGCATAGTATGTGATTGATAAATGTGATACTGGGTTTTACGAGTGCTGGTCACCTCTGGCATCTCCCGCATCCTAGTACCGTCGCGATCCGAAAATGGGTCGTGACAATTACAAAAATCAAACACAAGAATTTTATAGTGGTTTGACTAACACTTGCCTATGTTCACTCCTCAAGATCACACTTGAGTATTTTACTTAATTCTTTTGTGGGTGTAAGATCAAACATAATTGTTTAGGCTCACACTCAAACCTTACAAATTGTTTTCAAATGCTCACACTTCAAACCTTCACAAGTGTTTTATCAAAGGCTCACACTCAAACCTATATAATTATTTTACTAAGGCTCACAGTCAAACCCTTAAGAATTATAAGAGATGAGAAGAAGAAAAATTCCTTTTAACTTTTTTCCAACTCTCAAACAATCAATGAGTTTTAACCAACTTAAGGATTTACAACTAATAGCTCACAAAAATGGTTTTACAATAAATAAGTTTTTCAAGCCATAAATATGAATGATTTGGTGCAATAGCTCAATAATAAGTTCTCAATTGTTATTCTCTTATTTTTAAGCTTTTCACCAACTCATATTTATAGCCTTGGATGAAATATAGCTATTTGACTTAATTTAATGCCAAAAAGTGCAGTTGACAGCTTTTCCAATGGCTAGTTTTTATTGCTAATTTTTCAGAGTAGTGGGAGCTACTTAAAGTATAGCGGGGCTACTTAATAAGTAGAGGGTGCTATTTAATTAGTAGCGGGGTCTACTTAGCTCATTTATCAAACTTGAGCTACTGGACCTTCTAGACTTCTCAGTAGTGATTGTGAATAATAGGTAGCAGCTGCTACTTACTTGATAGAGGGCACTACTCTTTTGCTCACTCTGACCCCTGAACTTTTGGACCTTTTGGATTTGAAATTTGCAGCCGTGAATACTGTGTAGCGGCTGCGACTTACTTAGTAGCGGGCGCTATATTCTTAGTATCGGCTGCTACTTTCCTACAACTTGCAACTTGAATTCTAATTTATTGCATTTCTCAAATATGCTCCCCCTTAGCATATGCACTCTTTTAAATTGTATTAAACCTATGAATAATCATTGGTCATGATTTGTCATGCCTTGATAAACTTAAACAAATTTGTTAGCATAATTAACACATTGATATGTTTTATTATCATCAAAATCAACATCTAACCTAAGGGGTCCAACAATCTCCCCCTTTTTTATGATAACAAAACCATACATACAAGTGTTTAGGAAATATGCAAAAAAGCTCAATTAATATTTTATAAATAATACTTGTATAACTTCTCTCCCTTTTTGATATCAATAAAATGATTTTGCACTCCCTCTTTGAAAATAAATTGCTCAACATATAAAGGGGTCCAAATTATTTCACCCCCTTAATAAATAAAAAATGTTCAAGGGGTATACAAGGGATCATCAAAGCAAAAATATTTTTCAAAACATATTTAAACAATTAAACATGCCATCAATTAATTTCATAGCATATCAATTATTTAAATTTCAATAGGGTAAGAGGTGATATTTGTTTACTTCTCATGCTATTTTCCATTGTGGCTTTCTACCATTGCTCCATAGGTAGTACCTTTTATCATATGACCTCTTCATATTGTTGAATGCTTCATAACCTTTGGTGCATGGTCTATGTGTCATTCTATTTCCATATGCTTCATATGCATGGGCTTTGTTTGTATCATTTCTCCTATGTGGAGGTTGATAGACCATTTTTATTTTATCAATTCTTCTTTAAACATTTATGCATAGAAAAAGTAGAAGAATGCATTTTTGGTACTCTTTTTCCTTTGGGTCCATGGAGGTTAGCATTAAGAGCAATTAGATTAATATAACCTAGAAGCAATTTTCTAACATGGCATCTATATTTCATGTGACCAACTTTACAACAATAATGACACTTCATATTATGATGAACATTATTTCTTGGTCTAAATTGAGGTCTAGGCTTATGTTGTGGTCTTGGTCTAGTGTATACAAATGAAGGTCTTCTTTGACCCCATGCCTTAAGCATATCATCTTATGTGGAGGCATATATGACAAATGTGAAGTGGAGCTAGATGCCTTAACAAAAGTTATTTTAGAGGTGGATGACTTACCACCTTCACTATATCCAAATCCAAACTTATTAGTTAGACATCTTTAATATTCAAGAATCTCATCTAACTTACCTTTGACTTTGCAAAGTTTGGATATAGACTCAATATAAGTAGCTAATATCTAATTTATCTTTCAAATTTCATTACAAATATCATCAAGACTTTGAGTTTTTTGAAGGATAATATTTTCTAACTCACTTTTGGAGATATTTAAAGTAGTTATCTCATCAATATAGCCAACACATGCATTCAAAATATCATTTGTCATTGTTTTCAAATTATCATATTTACTTTGTAATTTATGATACTTTGAAAGTAATTATTCCAACATATGTATAACATCATCATTATTAGTGAAGTTAGAATTACTTACCTCACTAGAAGATGTGTCCTCATTAAAAGCCATTAAGCAAAGATTGACCTCTCCATCCTTGCTTGCTTTCTCATCATCATTTGATTCATTTGAATCATCCCAAGTGGTAGCCAAAACTTTCTTCTTATAATTCTTCTTGTTTTTTAGCTTTAGACAATCGAATTTAATGTGACCATACTTGTCACATTCTAAGTACTTCACTTGATTGCTTATCATATGGCCTTTTGCTTCTAAGGATTAAATTCCTTATTTTTAGTGTGAGTATAGTCGTATCTCCATTATCTTCCTCCTCATCACTTCCACTTGTAGATGTCTCCTTTGAAGCAATGAAAGCCAACTTTGTGTTCTTTTCTTTAACTTTTCCTTAAGATAAGGTGATCTCATGAGTAAGCAATTTACCCATCAAATTATTGGTTGGAAGAACACTGAAGTCATTGGCCTCTTCGATGGAAGTGACTCTAGCTTCCCAATGTTTCTTAGGAAGAACTCTAAGGATTTTGCAATTTATATCCTTAAGAGAGTAAGTCCTTCCTAGCTTTCTCATTTGATTAATAATCACCACGAGGAGATTGTACATTTCGAATACACTTTCATTGTGTTGCATTTGGAATAGCTTATATTCATTAGTAAGAATTGAGATTTTCTTACCTTTTACTTTATTTGTGCCTTCATGAGTGTTTTCCAATGTATCTTATATTGGTTGAAATACAATGGAAGATCTTTTCATATTCTTCTTTACTTAATGCACAATAGAGAGTGTGCATTGCTTTTCAGTTTCTCCCATTTGTCTTCTTTTAGGCAACCGTCCATTCACTTTTAGGCTTCATGATCACAATCTCATCCATGGTTTTTGTAGGTACCGTATGCCCTTCTTCAACCATATCCCACAAACCAATGCCATCACTATCCATGAATATTTTCATGCGATTTTTTCAATATGGATAGTCAGTACCATCAAAATAGGGTGGTCTAACGGTTGAACCTCCTTCAATGATATACGATCTTCTAGTTGCCATGATCTTCATTCCAAGATGGTTAAATATTTAAAAACTAAGGAAACAAATCTCTGATACCAATTGAAAGTCCCTTTGGCAATCTAGCGGGGAGTGAATTGGTTGGAATGATAAATTAAGGGTAAATTAAAAATTAATAACATGAAGGAAGGAAAAGAAAAATCAAACACAAGAATTTTATAGCGATTCGGCCAACACTTGCCTACATTACTCCTCAATATCTTACTTGAGTATTTTACTTGATCCTTTTGCGGGTGCAAGATCAAACTCAAGCGTTTAGGCTCACACTCAAACCTTACAAAGTGTTTTCAAAGGCTTGCACTTCAAACCTTCACAAGTGTTTTATCAAAGGCTCACACTCAAACCTATACAAGTGTTTTACTAAGACTCATACTCAAACCCTTAAGAACTACAAGAGATGAGAAGAAGAAAATCTCCTTTATCTTTTTTCCAACTCTCAAATAATCAATGAGTCTTAACCAACTCAAAAATTTACAACTAATAACTCACAAAAATAGTTCTACAATAAATAAGCTTTTCAAGCTATAAATATGAATGATTTGGTGCAATAGCTCAATAATAAGTTTTCAATTGTTATTCTCTTATTTTTAAACTTCTCACCAACTCATAGTTATAGCATTGGATGAAATATAGTTGTTTGGCTTCATTTAATGCCAAAAAGTGCAGTTGACAACTTTTCCAATGGCTAGTTTTTATTGCTGATTTTCCAGAGTAGCGGGGCTACTTAATTAGTAACAGACACAACTTAGCTCATTTCTCATACTTGAGCTACTGAACCTTCCGGACTTCTTAGTAGCGGCTGTGAATAATAGGTAGCGGCTGCTACTTACTTGATAGCAAGCGCTACATCAAGGTAGTGAGTGCTACTTTTTTGCTCACTCTGAACCTTGAGCTTTTAGACCTTTTGGATTTGAAATTCGCGATCATGAATATTGTGTAGTGGTTATGACTTACTTATTAGCGGGCACTACATTCTTAGTAGCGGCTGCTACTTTCCTACAACCTGCAACTTAAATTCTAATTTGTTGCATTTCTCAAATATGCTCCCCCTTAGTATATGCACTGTTTCAAATTATGTTAAACCTATAAATAATCATTGGTCATGATTTCTCATACCTTGATAAACTTAAACAAATTTATTAGAATAATTAACATATTGATATATTTTGTTATCATCAATTTCAACATCAAACCTAAGGGGTCTAACAAAATAGTCCTTATTTATGGATAAATGGACCCTCCAACTTAGTTACTCTAGTGGTTTTGAAAAAAAGAGTAAGGAAGCCACAAGCAAGAAGAAAGGAGGCAGAAGAAATTGAACAAGTTGTTGAAAAAGCTAAGTTGAAGAGAAAAGGGATAAGCCAAATGAGGTGCAAGCATTGTAGGGTGATTGGACACAATATCAAAATCTATAAATTGGTTAAAACTACCCAGTCAAAGGTGTATTTAATTTGTTGTATTTATTATGCATTATTTGTTATTTCATTTTTCAACTGAAAAAAATTGATATTGGTGTGTACTTTCAGGGAAACCAGCCTGACGCAACAGTTCCATCAACCAACTCCTTACAGTCAAGCCATCCTGGACCAGCACTTGCATCAACAAACCCCTCACAATCAAGCATACTAATAGGTACACAATCAAGCATACCAATTGCTTCCCAATCAATCCATCCAAATGCTATACAGAATAGTCAAACAAGCCAGCCCACAGCTACCAATTTTAAAGCAATAGCTAGATTTGCCAAGTCAAGAGCAAGAAAGTAGATAGGAAATACAACAACAATTTTTTGTATAGAAACTACAATATATTGTGTTATTTTAACACTACCATGCAAAAAACATTGCTTTTCTCTTTTTTCTATGCAATAAACAACAACTATATTTTGATTTTGTGAATCATGATTCATTGTTAAAACTACACAACTGTTGTTAGTTTCAGCATTGAAATCATACTGACATATGTTCATTTAGGTAGTGTGAACAAATATTTTGATATATATATATATAATTGAACATAATATATATATATATAATTAAACATGAAATATGGGTTAGTTTCAGTCATCGTCCCTCAACTTTAGACTAACACACTTTATGGTCTTTTAACTTTATTTTGTAATGATAAAGTCCCTGAACTTTATTTTTTAAAACATAAAAGTCCCTTTCCAGAAATAAACTAACATTTAATTACATTTTGGTCCCTGATTTTCAAAATATTGTTCATATAGGTCCAAAATTAATTTAATTTGCTAGTTTATGGAGGAAATTTTTGGAGGAAATTCCTTAATCCCTCGAAAAGTGTATAATGGTATAAAACATTTTTCGATTACAGAAAGAAAAGAGCATCCACTGATACAGTGGGAATATTCTTGGGTTTGTGGAAGAATTAAGCATAAGGACAAATTAATTAAAATTGATTCTATTTATAAAAATTCTCCCTTAGAAAATAAAATTGCCCATGAATATTGTGGTGTGGCTAACATAATTGAATTTCTAGAAGAACAGTATCCGATTTTTAATCAATTAGCCATTTTAGATCAAGATTCTCCTCTGGTAACCTCTAGAACTTCAAATTGGAGTGATAATCTAAAAAGAGATTATTTAATTTGGAAAAGATTGCACTTCAGAAAAATTGACTTTTTTCTTGCCCTCTGGGAAAATTCTCCAGGTCTAGAAAATTGGGTGACATTTTTAGAAAATAAAGAAAAAATTGAAAATACACCAATTAGTTCTAGATAAAAAATGGGAAAATTAGATAGAGAAGAAAGTGTCAGCTCAAATCCTTCAGGATTGACTGCATTCCAAAATATTCATAATGAAGTGAGCATTCTCCTTGAGCAGTTGCATGCAAAAGGAAATACAGACGATTCACTAGAACAAAGAAATGCTTTAGCAAAAGAAGTAGGAAAATCGGTGAATGATAGGCTTGATACAATTGAGCGAGAAAGAGTTTTGAAAAAACCTCTTTCTGAAAAAGAAATTTTGCAATTAAGGAAAAACAAAATAGTTCCTTATATTGCTGACCCTGACATTAGAGCTGCTAACCAGGAAAGTAACAAAGCAGCTGAAAACCTTAGAAAATCTTTAGGTCTGGTAGAAGAAACTCCTTTGCATTTATATGATAAAACATTTAATGAGCTTCTTGCTACAAAGAGGGCAGAATATAAACCAAATTATCCCCATAGAATGAAACCAGAATTTCAACCTAGGAATAATCCATTAAGGCTCGTAATCACCCCAGCAACTTTTCTAAATTTAGATTATGAAAAGCATGCTTCTGAAAGAATAGATGAGTGGATTACTATAATCAGGTTCACAACCAGAGCAGGTAGCTACTCAACTGAGGCCACCTACGAACTTTGCAAAGCCACCATGGTAGGCAATGCTCAGAAATTTTGGGATAAGCTAGTAGTTCAAACCTCTATTAGAGATGAAATTAGGAAAGTAGTTCTAGTAGATGAGGTTCTAGCTATCATAGTAGATGCCCTGATGTAAAACCCCAGTTGAAAGGCTTAGAACACAACCTTTAGAGGCAAGCCAAAGGGGGTTTCCTTATATGTTTGCATGATATGTATGATTGTAACACCTCAGCCTAGCCTGAACCAAACTTATATAGAGATCTTCGAGGAGAGATGTTTTGTTTTCTTAATATTGTGATGTTAATATGTATTTATGCATATAATTGGTATTTATTCATGTTATTTGAATTAGTTTTAGGCATAGAAATTGTTTAGAGGCTGCTAGGACTTAATCGGCAAATTTTAAGTTTTTGGTGAACTGGGAGCAAAATGGTCATTTTTCGCCCGTCGGAATTTTATGAATTTAATATCATATTTAAAGAGAGAAAATAATTTAAAGACTTGAAAATGGCCTCATTTTATTTATTTGAGCAGTAATTTAAGAAATAATCCTGGTCGAAAAATCGTTATCGGCACGTAGCGCGATTTCGGTGTTTCGGTTGCACTAGGGGTATTTTGGTCATTTCCTTTATAATATGGAGTTATCAAGTGTGTGCAACCATATGGTATTAGTTTAGGCTTGATTAAATCTGAC
>CANXYC012235542.1:0-17213 GCA_948193065.1 Aleurites moluccanus
AAAAAAAAAAAAAAAAAAAAAAAAAAAAAAAAAAAAAGTAGAAAAAAAATAGTAACTTACTGATTGTACGGTTAAACGAAAAATATTTGGAGAGTTAAAAAATTAAAGAGTCTAAATCTAACAAAATATTATTATAAATAATTAATTTACAAATTAATAAAAAAAATAACACTAATAAATTTAATATTATGTGTGTAAATTATTAATTTTAACTAAACTATCTAAGATAAATAATTTTAACAATAAAAATATAATACATCAAAAATAGTTATTTTTAAAATTTAATTACTTAATTAAATAAATTTAATACTATCATGATTTTAATAAAAATACTATTAACTAGTTTTAGATATTAATTTAAAAAAAAAATTACTTAAAGATATTGTGCTAACTGAAATAAAAAAAAAATGGAGATCTGCATTTTTAAATTAATTTAATAAAAAAATTTAATTTAAAAAATATAAAAAAAATATAGCGCAGTGCTATGTCAGATAGCGCGGTCCTTGAATGCACTGTGTTGTGTCAGACAGCGCGGGTATTGAATGCGCTGCGTCAGACAGAGCGGATATTTGATGCGCTGCGTCAGATAGAGCGGATATTTGATGCGCTACGTCAGACAGCGCAGGTGTTAGATGCGCTATTGGTATAAACAGGTAATAATAATAGATTTTGTTGTAAAATGATATTTTTTTTTTATTATTATTTTTAAGAAAAAATCTCTGCAAAATTAGGTGAAAAGACTAACATATTCTCATTATTCTTATTATATAAATGATTTATTGATGTGTTAATATTAATTAAATTAAATGTAATAAATAGATTCATTTAGATAGTGATTTTCATTTTTTTCATATGATTATTAATAAAAATATATATTTAATATTTGATATTAAAATATTTATTATTATGTTTTTCTTTTTATTTTATACAATTATTATACTGAATTTTCTTTAAAATGCTATTATATGTCAATTCTTTTATATTATAAGAATAAAATAATCATATAGAATAAATTTAAAAAACTTTTAAGTTGGTAATGTCATGTAGAAAAGATATTATATTTTAAATTGACACAGATAAATACAAGTCATAAATATTTAATAAAAAACTAAAATATATATAAAATATTCTACATGCAACCCTTATATTCATTTAATATAAGTTTAATTACTATTTCCTCCCGTAAAATAATTCAATATACTAAATTTTTCTTGACTTTTCAAAAGTATACTAACTCCCCCATGACGAATGTCACAATATATTATCAAACTCTTTTATCCAATTTTACCGTTAGTTAACCTTACAAAAACAATAAAAAAATAAAAATACTCTTATTTTTTAATTTTAATTAATTACATTCTATTTTTACTTTTAAAAAAAATTTAGGGTTAAAAAATATATTTTCATATTTTTGACAAATTTAAAAATAAAAATATTTTTTTAAAATATTTGCAAAATATTTTTTTAAAATATTTTTATTTTATTTTTTAAAAAATAAAAAATAACAAATATTTTTTAAAAAATATTTTTTACTTTTTATTTTTAAATTTGTCAAAATATGAAAATAAATTTTTTATTTGTATTAAAAAATATAAGATTATTTCTTAAATTATTTTTTAAAATAAAAAATATTTTTATTTATTTTTTATTTTAAAATTTATCAAAAATATGAAAATAAATTTTTTAACCTTAAAAAGAATTTAAAATAAAAATAGAATGTAATTAATTAAAAATAAAGGGTAAGAACATTTCTCTCTTTTTATTATTTTTATAAAATTGACTAAAAATTAACTGATAATAAAATTGAACGAAATGATTTAGAGGTATATTATGACATTTGTCTGGAGAAAGTTAGTTTATTTTTAAAAAATCAAAAATGACTTAATATATTAGTTGATTTTATAAAAAAAAAAATAATAATTAACTTTTTAATATATTATGTTATATCTAATTCACATCTATTTTGCACTTATGTGACATCGATTACATATTTCTATTCATTTAATATATTATCACAGAGCTTCTTATGAAGAATTTACCAAAAAATATATATATATATATATATATATATATATATATATATATATATATATTATTGAGTAGGACAAAAATATTACAACTTCTCATATTACAATGGATAAAAAAAAATATATTTTTATTCTATTTAATGATTTGTTTTCTTGATGTTTATACTAAAATACATATATAGTAACGGAAATTTGAATGCTAATTATATATTTTTTTTCGTCTTATAATAAATATTTTAATTTTTTTTAATACATCTAAATTTTAATTATCTCATTTTTTAATCTAAACTACATTTATCTTATATAATAATATTCTTATTAAAAAAAATTTAAAATAAAGATAATAATTAATAAATATAAAATGTGAGAAAAATAGATAAATAAAAAGATATTAAAATAATAAATGAATTAGAAATATTAAAATAGATAAAAAAAAAATTAATAATTATATATTTTGAAATTAAATTAAGAGGGAGTAAAACTTTAGAAGAGTTTATGATTTTTAGCACAGGGCATACATATTTAATTAAAAGTTGAGGTAGAATTGATAAAATCTGTCATGAAATCAACACACTTGTATCAACTGCAAAACTCTGTTAAAATTAGCCGAAAAGTTAACCCAAAACTATAAAATTAGAGAACTGAAATATTTTCTAATCTACCAATAGTTTATGATAGTCTCCTTTTTCAGTCGAATCAAGTTCCATCAATCATTGATTTATTCCCAACATGCTGCTCTGTGGTCCAAAAAGATAAATTAATTCAATTTATTTGTTACACTTACCTGCCGATGTGATTTATTCTATTAAAAAAACCATAGAATACATTAATCAAATTAATGTCAACAATAATGTATTTCGATTTAGTAATTAAACAAATTTAGACTTCACTTTCAATTTGTTTTATTTTCACCCTGCAAATGAAAATAGACCATTCCGATACGAATGCAGACACATTTAAAAAATATAAGTCAGTTTTAAAAGCAAAATCAAACCAAATTAATTAATAATATGAGCCAAAATGAACTGTTCGACTAGAATTGAATAATGCTCAAAACCCCAATTGAATGGCCATCTTCCCACAGGCTAGCAGTTGATACAATTACATGCCATTCAAGATTATAATTAAGATGAAGCACTCTTGAATTGATATCCCTGTTTTTGAGCTTTTACTCGAGATTTAAATGAACAGAGGTCCTTAAGAAACCAGTTTCCCCCCGAAACAAAGGGCAAGAGCACAAAGGAGGAACAATAGGCCAACAAATCATATCCATGAAATGGAAACAAATGACCTCTCCCACCACTCAAAAAGTTTTCCAACATTTTCCCCTTTCTTCCCTTGAAACTCAGTTTTCACATTAAAGATTACTAGAAGCAATGATAGTAAGTTATGGTTTCTTCACATCAGCTTACCGATGACACAATGGAATCTATCAAGGAAGCACGAAGCAATTTTGGGGTAGTAGGGACCCACAAGCTTTGGATGAGAGGACTGCAGAAAAACACACCTTTTTCTTATTTCTTTCTTCTTCTTTTTTTTATCCCCTCAAACCACCTTTCTATAGCCTCCAAATGCCCAAATCTGAGAAGAGAGTATAAATATACAAATGTCAAATTCATAAGTCTGCAAGTTTATATATAGCCAAATCTTAATCTTTATGTATAAGCAATGGATGACAGCCACAGAGCAAAAAAATGTACTAATTTAATTATTTATGATAATGGATGATTATCATCACATGGACAAGAAAAGTTATGCCGCTTTCCACACAGGTTGATTACAAATTCACAACCAGCAATGAGACATATCTCACATGCTTGTTATTCTACGCGAATAACATAATTTAAAAGATTTCATTGACACTTTATAACTAATCAACATAACGATGACAGCTTGAAGATGAGATATTTGGGTTAGGTTGACAGAATTGTCTTTTGCGCTGCCTAAAACAGATGCTCTTAACAAATAATATATGCTGGCAGAATTTAAAAAAAAAAAAAAATTGTTCACATGCTTCGAGGGTCGTAAGTTTCATTAAGGTTTAATGTTTATCCATATGCATATGGAACTGCAGAACCGAAAAAATAACTAGATTGCCATGATCATTACTGTCAAGTAGCAAGGAATAGTAAGAGAAAATTGTTGAATACAGCATAAAATTTGCAACTTTGTGAAGTTTATGATGATCTTGCAAAATGTTTAGGTTTATAAAAGTAAAACAATTTAAATTTTAAATAGGGGAGACAATTTATAGATGCAACATGTGTAGGAATGAAGTAGCTAACCAATATCTGAAGAGCCCATTACATAAAATTGGAGTCTAGACTCGCACAAGAAAACTTGAATTCATCTACATCAAATCAGCTAGTGGCATAATTAAATTGCCTCATCAGACTTGATATGGGTGGGTATTTCCACTTGTAGCAAAGTTCCCGACATAGAGACTGGTGAAATTCTACACTTTCATTGTTTTTTTGGGGGTGGGAGCTGTGTTGGAAAACAATCCTAATATTGCGAGAAAAATTGTGCCACAAGTCACAAGGCATCAACTAAAACAACATGGAGTGCCTATTTGCAGACTAACCTTTAGGTTTGTATCATAACTTCCTGTACACAAGGCACTTCCATCCGCTGACAAGCCCAAACAGCTTATCCGGCCCTCATGTGAATTCTGCAGGGATCCCAAGTTCAAAACAACCTGCAAAACAATAAATTTGTAATTCAAGTTGATGGATGCATTGTCATGGCTAGCTAAGATTAGCTACAATTTGTGAAAACATGAAGATGCATCAATTGTAAAGAATAGAGAAAAACTTGACACATAAGATTAACCGTCATCAAGATATGACTACCAAAAAGCTATATGTGAGAACTTTAATGGGAGTTATGTTTCTATTTAAGAAGAAAGGCTAAATTGACTAGATCAAACACATTCGGCCATGCATTTTAGGACCAATATGCAACCCACATTCAAGGTGGGGACACACAGCTGCATGCCTGCATCTATATGTGAAATGTTATTGGTTTTCAGAGTGGTAACTTTGTCTAAAATGTGACAGGTACATATTTCATGTTAAATCTGTAGGTAAATTCGTATAAAATTGAAAGGGGACAAAGTTGTTACTACATAGATTAAAGTAACAATGGCAAACCAACAAGTGTTGGCTCAGGTGGAAAGTACATGAGTCACTTAACCAGAGGTCTTAAGTTCGAACCCTGGGAATGTAAAGAACATTGTTATGTGCGCTACCCCCATAAAAGGGCCTGACCAAAGCGCTATCCAAATTAGTCGGGGTAATCCAGATACTGGGCGGGAGTACCCAAAAAAAAAAAAGTAACAATGACAAGGATGACTAGAAACTGAAAACAGCAAAGCTATATAAAGAACTTAGAAAAATCTATCCAAGATTAACTTCCAATTAAGAGGAAACCAATCTCTGTAACAAAGAAAACACAAGAAAAAAATTGCTACTCTCAACTGTAGTGTATGTATATACCTGTGCTAATAAAGTATCCCAAACATAGCAATCG
The DNA here is from genome assembly GCA_948193065.1 of Aleurites moluccanus. Lineage (NCBI taxonomy): Eukaryota > Viridiplantae > Streptophyta > Magnoliopsida > Malpighiales > Euphorbiaceae > Aleurites > Aleurites moluccanus. The sequence continues at coordinate 5,559 of CANXYC012235542.1, forward strand.
CCATTTGAATATCCTGAAAAAAGAAGTCTTCCTGATATGGAGAATGCGATAGAGGTCACATGAGGGACTTCACTGTCACCATGCTCTTGATAATACACTTGGAGCTGGTGCCCAGTTCTAATATCAAACAACCTACAAGTTCCATCGTCTGATCCAGTTCCAAATCTATTGCCATCTGGAAAGAACTTCACAGAATTAACATCTCCTTCGTGCCCATGAAAAGTGCGCACTGCTCGACTTGCAACACGAGTATCCCACAATCGGGCAGTTGAATCACATGAACCAGATACAAACATTCTTGAGTTTGATCCACTGATTGAAACACTGAAACGAGGAGTGTTTAAATTAATAAAATATCCCTGAATAAAGTACTTAGTTTCTGCTGCTGTACAATCTCAAAAACACTTTTCATTTTGTAACCAAGGTTATTACAGTGTTATCCATTGTAAATAGGTCTGTGACGTTTATATAATCCATTACATGCTAGTGAAAAGATGAACAAAAATCAATGAGATGCCACTTCTCAACGTAAAAGAAAAAAATTAGAGGAGTATGGAACATAAACTTCCTCATAAATATTTAAAAATTTAGCCCTTTATATACAAGTATTTAAGTGAGTCGAACTTTGGCAAATTAATTTTGTGCATAGCCGTGCTAAACTGCTAAATTTTGGAACCTACAAGAGAAATTGTATTGTAAAATTACATCCTCTAAAGACTGGATAACAAAAAGATTAAGCCCGACTCAAATTGAGAATCACATAACAAACCTTAGTACATCAGAAGTGTGCCCAGACTGAAACTCTCCTCCAAATACAGAAGTTCTAAGGCCAGTAGTAATATCCCACAAAACACATGTCTGATCACCAGAACCAGTAATTAGGTGAGTATCCTCGTCTGGTACATACTGACAGGAGGAAACATAACCCTTGTGCCCGCTAAGCATCTTTGATACCGGAAGGTTCCCATCCTTATCGGTTGGTGAATTAAGGTTGAAAATAGAGCACACACTATCAAGACCACCACAAGCAACAGATTGACCAGTTGGAGAAAAGGCACAAGTCATGACCCATGCACAGGGCAACTTTATGGCATGAGTTTTCTGGCTTGTTAGAGCATTCCACACTATCAACCGCCCATCTTGAGATGCACTAACAATTCGATTACGTTCAGTGGTCCAATCCAACGAATAAACCTGCAAATTTCTTATAGATTAAGAAAGCTTTTCACGATAATATGATCACATTGTCTCAAATGAGTAATTTCTATTCTCTTGGTGCTTTGAAGTTAGATGTTAACATATCAAAACCTCCTCTCATGGATCACAGTTATACAGGTTGCATAATTCCTCATTCAGAGCCTGATTTCCAAAATTTCTTTAATGCAGGACACTTACAAGTTTTTGTGTTCAAGCAATACAAAGGACTAGTGGTTTGAGAATCATTATAACATGATCTGCCAAACAACCACACAAGACATAAATAACACAGCACTAAGAATGCAGCGAGACAAAATTTGAACAGGACTGATTTAGTGTGCACATGCCTACGTGCACACAAGCATTTCAGCCACATCAGGATATTCATCTGATTGAGCAACTGACAATCCTATGTTTATGTGAGGTCAAATACCCAAAATCCTTCATGCATATGATTTTAGTCAAGTTCCATGACAGTTTAATAGTAATGTAGGTATGTGTGAATGTGATTGAGAGAGAGGATATTGAGGAGATGAAATACAAAAACAAAAGAATGAATAAGAAAGTTAGCAAGACCACATGATAGAACAAGTGATGGCATAGTAGCATTCAGTTTCTGACAACCTTTTGAAGCTTCCATCCACATTTATGCCCTTATAGACAATTTCATTGTAGCTTCCATATTTGTGTGGATTTTCATGGAATTGATAACATCAGGCACATAATAACCTGAATTCCTCAAGGCAATGCAGAGTACGAGGAGAAACTAAACAAGTTTAATAAATTAGAGAAACCAAGAGGAGCAAGAAGAGGAGAAGACTTAGATAAGACAACATAACATTGTTTTTTGTAAAGTTTGAGGATTTTCTGATTTCCCAGATGCAAACTACCAAGTGGGTTGAAGAACTAAGAAAACATAACAAGAAAGACCCAATCTCCTATCTAAAAGCCTCTTTTTTTAGAAGATCTAAAAGCCTGTTAGAAACCTATTAAATGGTTAAAATAACACCAAGAGTCTAAGAAGGGACTCAATCACTGTTGTGGGTTTTCCTAATAATCATGGCAAAGATGCAAATTCAAATATTATTATCATTTCAATGAAGTTTAAGTGTCAACAAGGCCCTATTCCATGTTTCCTATTTTTAGATATAGAAAAAATGTGACGAGATAAAACTCAAGCGACCAAGTGCAGATAGCCAGAACGTTTCTATAAATCCTATAGAAGTTATCATGTTTCACTGGATAGAATCATGATGTTGAAAGTGTTGCATGATTACCATTCATGATAACCAAAGATGGGAACTTAACCTGTTTTCTTATCACTATTTTTAGTCTCCAATACCGTGGTAAGCAAACTTACAGGGATACAGTGCATCTTATTTTATGGTATGATTATTAAATCACTTCTTATCCCTTCAATCCCACAGAAGAAAAGTCTAGAGCGCATGGATGTACTTCTTTCATCATGAGATTATCGGCACGTCCTTATTGTGTCACATGTCTTATCTGAAAGCCAGTTGTTGAAGCATCAGCATAATACCAGTGTCAGACAAATCAGTCTCCAGGCTCCAACCACTGGTCACAATATGTAAGCCACGAAATTCCATTATAAATGGGATAAACATATTTATAACATCGTTTGGTTTCTTCCCTTCCTCTGGTCCCCAACCCCTATCCTTTGAACAATAAGAATCACCAGTGCATCCTCAAGATACAAGAGTTCAATCAGCATTTCGTATTTAAGAAACCCACAAATACAAAATCACCTTTACCAATACCCATAACAAGTAGAAATTAGAACTAAATTAATATTCACTAATTTTACATCTCCTACTTCATTGTATAAATTGAAATAATAGAAACACAAGTACAATCACAAACAACTATTCTTCTGCTTATTTCTCCAAAAAAAAAGCACTCTGACCCTAATTTCCTCAGTTTCCGCAATTTCTCCACCACATTCTTCAACTTCTAATTCTTATCAAATTAAGAAATCAAAATCAACAAACAACATAATAACAGCAACTAATAACACTAAATAGCCAAAAGAAAATAAATCAAACACAAGTAACCAATTATGATTTACCTTGCCAGTATGTCCCTGAAGCGTCCTGCAACATACCAGGTCGGTAGGCCCGAAGCTCACCGGAGACTTCCCCTGCGCCCTCGCGTATCTAGCAACTGCCACAAAATCAATCAGATCTAGTTTCAGGGGAAAAAAAACAAAAATACTATTCGAAAATCACAAAGAAAACAAAAGAAAATACCATCAGTGTCTAGCAATAGAAGCCGCTTCTGCTTCAAGCGTTCTCGAAGAGCATTCACCGTCTCAGTCGCCGCCACGTGGCGCGCCTTTAGCTCGGCAACAGACATTTTTCTTTCTTATAAAGGAGAGAAAAAAAAAAACACTAAAAAGTGGCAGTTTCTTTTTAAGGTCGGATACGATTCTGAGCCCTAATGATCATTATTGTGAAAGTGGAGCAACGGAACAGAAAAGAGAAAAAGAAATTTAGGTAAATTACAGATTCGTAACTCAATTATTTGAGAGAGAAAAGAACTAAACAACTGTTTTTTTCCTTTAGATGAAAGAGCAACAGAGAGAGAAATAAAAGTAGAAAGAAGCGGTGGCAGAGACGGTAGAGGTGGAGGTGGAAGTAGTGGTGGTGCTAAAGAGGTCTCAGAAACATTTCTCTGAGAGGTAACTAAGGGATAAGTAAGGGCGAGACTGAATTGATTGAAGCCGCCGGGCCCACTTATTCCACGTATCATATTTTATTGCTGCGTCTTCTGCTTGACACGGTAGCATGTGGTACTGAAATTGGTTTCTCATCCAGGCTCTGTTTCACGGAAAATAACCTTTTTTTTTTTTTTTTTAAGGAAAGTATTTACTATCCAAATATTCTGGTTTTTGTTTTTTCTATAATTTTAGAACGAAAATTTCCTTCTTCTCCCTAATTATTTTTTCGAGCTATTATCGATTTTTTAAGTTAATAATAATTTTATTTTTATTTTTCGTCTTAATTTTAATTTTATTATTCAATAATATTCAAATTTATTTTTAACAAATATTTTTTTTTATATTTATTCTCTTTTAGTGATTTATTTATTTGTTTTATTCTTTTTATAGTGAATATTTTTTTTTCTGTTAATTTACTATTTGATTGATAATAACAAGTCTTATTTTTATATTAAATTTATATTTTAAATATTCAAATCAAAAAATCATAATAAAAATTAAAAAATTTATTATTATTTACCGTCGATTACAATGTAATCTTTCAATCTAAGTATTTAATTCTATAAAAAAATTATAAATAATGTCATATTAAAAATTAGTTAAAATATTAAAAAATTTTAATTTATAAAACCATAAATATATATAAACGGATAAAAAATTTTATATTTTAAAGAAAATTCATAAAAATAATACATTGTAATTGCCACCAACGATTAGTGGAGAACAATGGCGTTTGCCAACGGCCAGTATTGGTCGTCGGCAGTCACTCATGTTGACCATCAGAGCTCAGTAGATTAATGAGCATGTGTTTATATACTTTCATTTCTTTATAATAAGTTTGTCAAATTTTGAAAAATGACTTCTCCTATATTTTTTAAAAATGATTTACTAGGAAAATAATTTTCATAAAATAAATGGAATCTAAGATAAATATCTATTTTTATTTAGGTAGATTTGTTGACAATTCATTTGTTCGCCCATTTAAATAAAGATCTGAATAACAAATGCGTATTATCATAATTTAAATGTTAAATATGTATAGTCTATTTAATTCATTAATTTATGAATTATATAATATTTTAATCTATTAAATTGATTCAGTTTATTTTTTTCTCTTTTTCTTTTAAGTAATTCATCTAATTGCTTGTATTTTAATTGAATTTTTTCTATTTTTAATTGGATTTTTTAATATTTATTTTTAAATATCATATTGTGAAAAAAAAAGAAAAAAAAAAAGGTAAAAATACCTTTTGTTGTAACGTTTTTTATTTTTCAATTTAAAGTATAATATTTCTATTTATTAAATATTTTTGTTTTTCTTTCTAATAAAAATCAATAAGAAAGAGGAAAAGAATATATAGAGTATAAACTTGAAAGAAAAAATTATTGTAAATAATTAATTGAATAAACAAAAAGCAAATTGAAAATTGCACCCCCTGTAGTGATGATTGTTATTGTTTTTGGTTTGATTATATTGACAAGGGATAATAATATTTCTATATATTGGGACTAAATTGAGAAGGTCCATTTAAGAGAACAATCATTTGAATAATTCATTAATTAAATTATCTCGAGTTTTGAATTCATATGATAGAATATCAATTTACTTTCAGAATTCATTTTAATTATTATATTTAAAATTTATTTTTATAAAATTAGTTTATATCAATAAATGTAGTTCTTTTATATTTATTTTATATAAAATTTTTTCTTTTCATTCAATTTTAATAATTAAATATAATTAAAAATTATTGAATAAATCACTATAACAACCAACATCTATTAATATATAAATGGAAAGACGTCATGATTTTGCATGTTCATAGCGGTATTTCTCTGCAATGGTTGCTCAATTAAGGCATCATGCCAGACATACCAAACACAACAACTATGAAGATACAACCTATCCCATTAAATCATATTGTTAATCGCCTCCATGGTATACTACCATCTATACACTAACTACAATTCAACAGTGGAACATACGAGTATAAGAAAAAAAGATCAAGTATGGAGAAGAATTAGTTCATTCTACACTATTTAATCTCCTTCAATCTCACTAAATTTTCTCAATAATTAGGAAGAGTCTTTGCTTCTTTAGAGTTCTTCAAACTCCAGCAATTACTAAAACATTAAAAGTTTCGCCAAACCAAAAGTTTAACCCTCTAATATTTTTGTTATTTTTACAGGCCCAAATTTCTTCAACTAAGAGTAAAGGCCAATAACTTAATAAAACACTTATCATATATATATATATATATATAATAAAGGAAATATTACATAAATATATTATTTTTTAATTTTTTTTTTTAATTTTTTAATTTTTTTTTTTTATTATTTTTTGATATATGTTTAATATATATGTAATATATTTTTGATATATATCGTATTTTTAAAAAAATATTTTTAGGTGTATAATATTTTTGAAGAAAAAATTATTAGTAAAAATGAAATATTTTTTATTTTTTATTTTGATATTTTTGAAAAACTCCGTAAAATAAAAGTGAAGGTTAATATTATTCCGTTGTCAGAATTATAGATTGAGGTTCATAATCAATGGATTGCAATGGATTGTATGTGTCGTAGCGCGTGAAAAATATTCAAATTAGTTTTTTATCTTTAATTATTAAATTATTTTATATTTAATTTTTTAGAATTAATTTTTAAAGAATTTAATTGATCTGTTTATAAAAAATTATTTTTAATATTAAATAAATTATTTTCAGACCCTGTTTTTTTCAGAAATATTTTCTGTTGGCTAAATATTTTCCAGGAAAATATTTTTCTAATAAATAAAAAATTAAGTTATTTTAAAAGATGACTTTCCCTTTTTAAAACGAGAAATTATTTTTAAAATTTTGACAAATTAATTATAATGAAAGAAAAATATATAAATATAAATTATTTAATTCGTAGATCTCCAATACTCCTTACCAACTATCAATGATGTCATTATCAACAACCATCAATCACTATCATTGGTTATCGATATTATTAAATTTATTATTTTTTTTATATTTTTATATTTAATAATAAAATTTTAAAAAATAAAAAATTAGTATAAATTTAAATATATTTATAGTTTTATGAATTAAAATTTTTAATAATTTTTTAACTAACTGTTAATATTATAACCAAACAACAAAAATTAATTATTTAAAACTTTTTTATAAAAAATATTTTTTGTGAAAAAATAAAAAAAAAAGTTATTTTTCGTAAAATAAACAGAGTCTCAATATGTAAATAAAATATTTTTTAGACCCAACCCAAACCCACTTATTTGCAATCCCTAGTTGTAGTTAACTTTATTTTTAATAATAATATCATATTTGAGGGCGAGGAATGCTATTTTTCCTTTTCTAAAATTAACTTAAATCAGAAGAAGTCTACATTCCATATGTATTCAGACAATCAGAGTTAATTTTTAGGAAATTACTGGTGAATTTTTAAATGTTTAATATAAATAATTAATTTGTTCTTTTAATTATAATAATAAGAATTCACTTTAAAAATATTTTATATTTAAAACTATTTTAGAAACAAAAAAAAAATCTAATTATGAAAATTTAGACTTGGTTTAAGATTAATGTTTTTAATTTCATTTTGATTTTTATCCTCAGATTATTGAAGAAAATTAATAATAATAATAATAATAATTATTATTATCAATTAAACAAGTTTTATTCTACTAATAATAAAATGATTATTTCAGACAAGTGTTATTCCACCACTGTTACTTTTTTTATTCATAAACAATAAATTTATCAGTATTTTTTTTTTTAAGTTGGAAACTGAAATCATCTCATTGACTTAAATGATCTTAATGATACTTACTGTTCAATAATTATGTTTGAAATGATTAGAGCAAAGTTTGGCAACAGTCATCTTTTAATTGACAATTGAAGTTGTAGTTTGTATAGAAAATTTTAAGAAATTGACAAAGGGAACTGCCAATGCAAATTAACCATTGGTATCAGGAGTTATATAAGGTCAAAGAAGAGAGTAGGTCAGATGTTGATGGACCAAACCACACATTCTTATTGAGCTTACCTACCATAAATTAAGATTTAATTTAATTTCAATTTTCATTTTACATGCAAACTCATGCATGTAATAATTTAAGTCAACCCATGCACAGAGCAACTATTTTTAACAGTATCAATTAAATTGAATCAACTCAATTAATTAAATTTAAATTAATAATTTTATAATTTATTTAATTTAATTTAATTTAAATAATAAAATAAATGAAAATTTAACATAAAATTTATTCAATATTTTTTATTATTAAAAAAAAATATACATACCCAAATCAAATACTTTTTTCATCACATAATAAACGTTATAATTACAAAATATATGATTATTAAAAAAAATTAATATATTTTAATATTTTTAATTTATTTATTAATTTAATTCATTAATTATTTTAATATTTTTTTACTTTTTCAATTATCTCTCATTTATGTTTCTTAATTAATTTTTTTATATTTTCTAACACAATTTTAATAAAAATATTATTGTCAACTTAAAATAAAATATTATTTGAATTAAAAAATTAAATAATTAAATTAAAATATATAAAAAAAATTATGACGTTTATTATGAGACAAAAAAAAAATATTTATTATTATTTCTAAAAAAAATATTTACTATTAAATTAAATTTGTGAATATATTATTCATTTTACTGAATTATTAAGATAAAACTCGTTTTCACTAAAATTCGAGAACTATGCGCATTACACCTTCTAGAAAAAAAAAATAATAATAATAAATAAAAATCCAGTCTCTTTTTCATTTCACCACTTTACATACCTCTCTTTCTAATTCTTTCCACTCGCACTGTGAAGAAAATGTGAGAATTTTAGTAAAATTCAGCAAATTATTGTTGGGACAACAGCATGATTGTCATCAGGGACGAAACTAAACAATAAATAATTACAGGTTAAAAATAATTATAAACAAAAAAGTTTAAGTTTGTAATATTAATATAAAAAATTTTCAATATTATTATATTGTCAAGTATGTATTTACATATAAATATAATAACACAATGATAATAAATAAAATCTTAAAAATTTAGGGCAATTTGTATATATATTAAGAAATAATATTATGAAATATAGATAAAATATTAAATTTTGGAAAGGTCTAAAATAAGTTTTTTAATTTTTTAAGGAGTCAATGTGTTATATTTTTAAAAATATATTAAAACATATAAATATAAATTTTAATTTTTAAAATTTTAAGAGACCGTATAACCTCAAATCACTAAGTGACATCGTTACTGGTTACGGTATGAATTAACTCTTCGTTTATAATAATAAAAATAATTTTATCAATTCAACCATCTTAATTCATAATAGTAATAAAAAAAATTGTAAATTATTGGTGAAGGCTTAAAATGTTAATATTATCAGATATTATAAAAATACTAAATGTTTATAAATTTTGAACCTTAATTTAAAAAATTAAAAATAAAAAATATTTCCATTGCCGGGAATCGAACCCGGGTCTCCTGGGTGAAAGCCAGATATCCTAACCGCTGGACGACAATGGAATTGATGCCTATGAGATCAATAACATTTATATATATTCTTTCTAAACCCAATGTTCTATCAACATACAGAAACCCAGAAAGCCCAATTACCACCATACCTTTTTTATTTTTCAAATTGCAATTAATGTTGCCATATTCAACTAGCTCAGGTTCTGAGGTGCAAAATTTCTCAATTGTTGTTAATTAACGAGTTAAATCTACTCCACCTCAAGAAAAAAAAAAAAGAGGTGTACTTGGCTTTACCTCAAGAAAGTTGCTATAAAAGCTTTTGAGTTTATATATAGGCATTTTAATAAATTTTAGGTCCAAGTTAACTTCTTATAAAGTTAATTTCTTTTGTGGTACTTTAACTTATGGCTCGCGCACATTATAATACTTAAATTTCATTTTGTTACTTAAAAATACTTGAATTTTATATATGATGATCATTTTAAAATACTTTCATCTATTTTTCATCCAAAAATTAATGGACATCCTACGTGGCTTCATAATTCAGTATTTTTTTTAATATTTTTTTTGCCATGTTAGTAATTAGATCAGCATTCTTATTGTGTTTTTTATTATTTCTCACTGCTGGCTCACTATCTCTCATATCCTCTCTCATATCCTCTCTCCTTTCTCCTTTCTCCTCTCTCTTCTTCTTCAACCTAACCCAGATGATTGAAATGAATAATGCATAAGTTCAGCCACCGAGTTCAACCCAATAAAATTATCTGAACCCATAAACTGTTCTTTTCGATTCATGGCCCAATCACTTCCTCACCTTATTCGCTTGCTTCTTTTTCTTTGCATTCTACCAATACATGGAAGATCGACGCATCAAATTCAAAGCCATAGCAGAGGCTTAGCAAAGATTTAGCTAATTTTAGAGCCATGAAATTATCTGTGGCCACCGATCAATTCATTTACCCAATAATAAAAGAGAATATAGACTCTAATGTTAGCACCTCGACCGTCAAATTCGATCAGCTCAAGAGATTTCAAGCATGACTCAGATTAGGAGAGAGAGAAAGTAAAGGAAAATTAAGAATATTACTTTCTCTATTTGAGTTTTTTACAATGATATGAGGTTTGTTTTTTGTTTGCTAATTTGAGTTTCTTTTACTAGCTGATAACAAGAAGATTTAGATCGGTATCAATGGTAATTTTCCGATATGGTTTTTTTTTTTTTTTTTTTTTTTTTGTTAATGTGATTTGATTTTGATAAATTTTATGAAATAGGTTTTAAAGGTTTGGAAGGATTGGTCGTTCAGAGGGATGATATCAAATTTGTTGTACGATTTTGGATCCAATCTTTGGTTTTAATATATAAATATGAGCTTATTCGTAAAATCGAATCACACAGACAGAACATCCATCACCCAACAATAGCAGCAACGAGCAGTAATCGCATCGCAAGCTCTCGCAACAGCGCCACTGAGCCAAACCATCCATCATCGCTACCCAATCCTCTCGCTCTTCTGCTCACTGTGGTTTATGGTTTGTGTTGCAGAAGAAAATCTATTCGAGTGTTTCCTTTAACAAAAATTTTGAATTGAGCTGAATTGGAAGCAAATAAAAAATGAAAATTAGCAAACTTATCAAATCGCGAAATGAGTTTGATGTTTGTCTATATCTAGTTAATTTTCAAGGAGAAGTAGAGGAGAGAGAATGAGAGAGGTGTAAGATGTCAATGAAAAAAATTAGGATGAAGAAGGGGAAAACTTGATGCTTTGACGCAAGCTTGTTGGCGTGGTGGATGCGGTGGTCACAAGCATCGCAGAGGGCTGCCTCGTTGGCAGTGCAAATTATATCAATTAATTTTCAAGAAGAGGTAGAGGAGAGATGAGAGAGGATCAGAGAGATGTGATCGGTCAATGAGAAAGAATAAAAAAAATTTAGATAAAAAAAGTTGTTGAATGCTAACTTGGCAAAAAAAATTTTGAGAAGCTCGGCTGTAAAACCGTGTAGGACTTTTGTTAGAGATTAAACGAAATAATAGATGAAGTATTTTTAAAGTTCGAATATTTTTAAGTAATAAAATGAAGTTTAAGTATCATAATGTGTGTGAGTCATAAATTGAAGTACTAGGATTAAAATTAACCCCTTCTTATATATATATATATATATATATATATATATATATATATATATATATATATATATATATATATATATAT
>CANXYC012235629.1:0-44591 GCA_948193065.1 Aleurites moluccanus
TTAACAAAATAAAATATCAATTTCATTATGAATAAAATTTAAAAAAAAAAAAAAAAAAAAAAAAAAAAAAAACTAAATTAGTCATACATTTTTAAAGAACCCAAACCCCTTTTTCCCTAAAGCCAATTAAATCCTTACTAATATTATATAAAAAATAAAAAATAATAATGTTCACATTTTTAATTTTAATTAGAATTATGATGAAAGAATCTTAACTAAATCTTTATATAAATATAAATTATATGTCCTCACTTTTTTTTGTTCATGTGATATGTTAATTTTTATCCATTAATTGTAGATTAAAAGTGGTTAAACGTAACCATTCCATATACCTTAGTGAATGTAATATTTGGAATTATATGTGCATTTTGTGGTATTAAAATATAAAATGATAGTATAATAATAATCATAGGCAAATCTAAGAAGGTAAGAATTACGTACTCCTTCTTAATTTTTGTAAATTATTTAATATGTGAGATTAAAGTAATAAATTATTTTTTATCAACACAAAAAATTATATTTAATATCATTAATAATGATATAATTATGAAATAATTTTAAGAAATAAAATTTAAAAAAATGATATTTTAATATTTTTTATTTATTTTTAATTAAAGTATATATTTGTTTTCTTATTTTTTTTTATATTTTTAAAATAAATTTATTATATTATTATATTGAATCTTCTTTTTAAAATTTTTGTATTCGTCCCGATAATAATAATTAAAATAATGCAATAGTAACTAAAATAATTTCAGGAAAAAAAGGTACAATAAATTATAAAAATATTGAAATTAAAATTTTAAACCTACAACCTTAGAGTTTTAATTGGTAAGAGAATTTCTTAATATATCTATGGATTAGGGTTTAATTTTTATTGAGTAACACCAATATTTAAATTAATTTTAATTAATATATAAATTAATTTAAAAATATATTATAATAAAATAAAAAATTATTAGATAAAATGAGAAAATATTCTACAAATCAATCTATTTTTATATAAATAGAGTCAACATGTCCATCGTACTTTATAACTTTTCAGAATAAAATGCAGATGGAGTGTGAATTTTAAAGGTAAACAATCTAGAAACATTTTAAATTTGTGAATGAGTCCATATTTTACATAAATTAGCAAAAAGCACCTAAACGATTAATAAATTTGTACTAGAGCCAATATTTCAAGATTTTATTTTTTTTAATTTCCTTTTACAAAATCGATAAATTTCCTTCCCAGAATGATTTCGGCTACCTCGGCGAGCAAAGCGGAGATTTTGTCACTCTACCGCCACTTCACTTTCTGTTCGATTCTAGGTTTCCATTTTCAATTTTCTAGCTCCTTATCAATTATAGTGTCTATTGATATCTCTATTTTTAAGATTTTTTATGGTTCTGGGTATTTTCCTTTCTGTTTGGTTGCTGAAAAAAATGTGGAATGAGAAAGAAAGTTGAAATTTTGGTCTTCTGGGTCTTGTTTGTATTAGTTCTAAAAGTTTAAAAAAGGTACATTTTTGGAAGTCTTGTATCTGTCTGGTTCGCCCAATTATGCTATTGTTTCTCTGTATAGGTTTGGATCATTTGAGAACTGAAAACTCAAATTTGAATTTTCTTTTGTTAGTCTACATTTTATTATCAATTTAATAAAGCGTTGATTTTAATGCTGATAATTTATGTTTATAAACATGCCAGTTAAAGTAAATTATAGTTATGTTTCACTATAATGTTTTATTTATTTATCTCCTTTTCTCCTTGTAGCTTTGGGCATTGAAAGTTTAGGAGAGGGTTTGGAAATCTGAGGGATTTGGCAACAAGTGCTTGAGTCGATCAATTGAGAAGCAAGCAGAAAAACTGGATTCATTTTGGTTATTTCTTTGTGGGGTTGTGTTGTAATTGTCATTTCTACAATATATGTTCTTGGTGTACTGAAATGAGTGTGGTTGGGTTTGATATTGGTAATGAAAACTGTGTTATTGCTGCTGTAAAACAGCGGGGCATTGACGTGTTGTTGAATGATGAATCAAAACGTGAAACACCAGCTGTGGTATGTTTTGGGGAGAAACAGCGCTTTCTTGGGTCTGCTGGTGCTGCTTCCGCTATGATGAACCCAAAATCCACGATATCTCAAGTGAAGAGATTAATAGGCCGGAATTTTACAGATCCTGATGTTCAAGATGAGCTAAAAAGGTTACCATTTGAAGCTTCTGGAGAACAGGATGGTGGCATCTTGATTCATTTGAGATATCTGGGTGAGACACATACATTTACACTGGTTCAGATCATGGCAATGCTCTTTTCACATTTGAAGGAAATAACAGAGAAAGATTTGGAAATGCCTGTTGCTGATTGTGTAATCGGGATACCGTCATATTTCACAGACTTGCAGAGGCGGGCATATTTGGATGCAGCAACAATTGCTGGGTTGAAGCCTTTGAGGTTGATGCATGATTGTACTGCAACAGCACTTAGTTATGGGATATATAGAACTGATTTCTCCAGTGTAGGGCCAACATACGTCGCATTTGTTGACATTGGTCATTGTGACATGCAAGTATCTATTGTATCATTCGAAGCTGCGCATATGAGCATCCTATCCCATGCTTTTGATAGCAACTTGGGAGGCAGGGACTTTGATGAGGTTTTATTTGGTTATTTTGCAGCGCAATTTAAGGAGAATTACAAAATAGATGTATATACTAATGTCAGGGCATGTATTAGGTTAAGGGCAGCATGTGAGAAGTTGAAGAAGGTTTTGAGTGCAAATGCAGAGGCACCTCTGAATATTGAGTGTTTGATGGATGAGAAAGATGTTAAAGGTTTTATTAAGAGAGAGGAATTTGAGAGGCTGTCTTCAGGATTATTGGAGAGGATTAGTGTTCCATGCAAAAAAGCCTTAGCTGATTCAGGGATATCAGTGGGGAAGATCCATTCCATTGAGCTTATTGGCTCAGGGTCTAGAATACCAGCTATTATGAAGTTATTAGCTTCTCTATTTGGGAGAGAACCTAGCCGGACACTGAATGCAAGTGAATGTGTGGCACGTGGATGTGCCCTCCAGTGTGCAATGCTTAGTCCAGTTTTTCGAGTGAGAGAATACGAGGTTTGTATCTTGAATGAATTATAAGTTATTGGAATATTGTCATGTCAAAAGGTATGTTCTTTGTCGTTTCCTTCTGTCCGCACAGTAATTTTCCATTTCAAATAGATATTTGTTTGCTCCTTTTTCTTGTAAAATGGTTGCCTGCTTAAGTTCATGCAATTTGCTTTAGCTCAAGCAAGTTGATAAAAAATTAACTCTCATGTTGCCTCTTTTTTTTTTTTTTTTTTCTGGTAGAGTTTATCATCATGTTATGAGCAACACTTTCCTTCTGTTACAATCACAAAGCCAAATTTTATTATATAATGGACAAAATTCTCTCTCTCTCTCTCTCTGTCTGTGTGTCTCTCTGCATTGGTATTATTATAGAAATACAAGAATGTATAATTATCAGCAGGATATTTATGTTCTGAGAGGCATATTTATGTATGTATTGATGTAAGCAAAGTAATAAATCTATTATGCAGGTTCAAGATTCTTTTCCTTTCTCTATTGGGTTAACATCGGATGAAGGTCCAATTGGCACAGGGTCAAATAATGTGCTGTTTCCAAAAGGCCAACCCATTCCAAGTATCAAAGTCCTGACATTTCACCAAAGTAGTTTGTTTCGTTTGGAAGCATTCTATGCGAATCCGAATGAACTGCCCCCTGGTGTATCTTCAAAAATTAGTTTTTTCACAGTAAGTGACTGCACTCCATTCCCCCAATAAATAACATGTGAGATTTGGTTGCTAGTTGATTGCTATGAGTTGCTTCTCACAATTACCTTAAGACTCATAGATGACAGAAAGGTTTATCGTTAATAAAATAGTTGATGATAGTATTTACCAATTATCACTTACTGTATCTTTTAATGTTTCTGTGCAACATGGCCTTATATCAGGGTTGTAGATTCTTCATAGAACACTTTAGAAGTCTCTTTTTGCTCCAATGAGATGTGATATAGATCTCAAATATCTTCCAATTCTAGAAATTGCATTGTTAGAAATTTCAATAAGTAATGCAAGACACCATCATAAAATGAAAATGGCATTTGAACTTACATTTTAGAATCATAGACCTGTATTCTATATCTTCCCCTAATGTGGTTACCTTTCTCATAAGAGGGGAAGCTAGTGGCTGTTTTAACTTCAGTAACTGAGCACATGTACCATGTCTAATTTATCTAAATAGATAGCCTGTACGTTTGCAATTGTTTAGATAGAGTAATATGTGATATTCAAGCAGTTTTTCGCAGACATATACTTGTGTAATTCATGGGTCTCTTCATCTTTTAGTTTGTTGGAGTCATAATTCTTAATGATAGGTGTGCTGTTGTATAAAGAGAAAGAGGAAAGATACAGCATTGCATTACCAATGGTGAAAAGATGAAATATAAATCTGGTTATATGATAGACATGAATCGACCAAAGATATAGGAGTAGGATTGTGATTAGCATACCCAATGACCAATCTCAGGATGAATTGCTAAAAAACCAATAAGTCCAACATGGATTTCTTTAGACTTGCCAGTTGGTCATATATGCGCATATAGACTAGGGCAGATAACTCATTGATGTAAACTTGTTCTTAATGACCAAAGAGTGTGACATGCATAGGCCTGAAATACCATTAAGGATCACCCATTGGTATGGGAAACTGGGAATACCATCCCTGATTTACCAGTTTACAAATGGAGCAAGTAGTAGCCACAGGCAACTGATATATTTCCACAAAGGATATGCAATAAATGCTTTAATATCAGTAATCTAGCACAATTTTGTCACACCATTTTCATTTCTTGTGCTTGATTTTCTGCATACTGAGAAGACCGCAACTGAAAATTGTGAGACAGTAGAAGGGTGTTTCTCTGGGAATGGTTTTCTGAGGATAATTTGTTAATAGTATGATAAAGGCAATATAAATGATAAGGTTTTTGGTGGAGGACAACTGGATAACGGAACCATAGAGACCTGCTAGGGGATTCTGTTTATGCTAGATATTCATAAGCTGCTAATGATTTAGACAATTGTTTAATGTGGCATGCTTCTTAGTTATCCAGGATAACAGGCATTTCTTATCTACAATATGTAGAATTGTTTTGTGTGATAGATCAATTAACATACTAGACAATGACATTTTGCCATTTGTTTGTCATCACTGTTTGTGGGACATATAAATATGTTTACATTTCACACTGGCTACATAAAGATATCATGTACATCTTTCTTGGGCTCCTTATATTCATGAATGCCCTTCTGAATTGATGCAAAATATTTATGCAGATTGGTCCTTTCCCAGGATCCTATAGTGAAAAGGCAAGGATTAAAGTAAAAGTTCAGTTAAACCTTCATGGCATTTTCATGGTTGAGTCAGCTTTGGTAAGTAAGGACTGTGTTTTAATTCTGTATCCTTATTAACTTTATCACTGTTTGAGGGATTTCTTATGTGGCGAAATTTTGTTATGGCTTCAGTTGATGGAAGAACATGTAGATGATCATGTTAGAAGGGGCAATGCTCACACAGAAGTGGACAAAATGGAGGTTGACTCTGCTTTTGGATCTTCGATGAAGCTTGCAAACGGTGATGAGGATGATGTGATAATGCATGCCAGATCATCAGATACTCTGGTAAGTTCCTTGTAAATTATACCATAATGTGTATTTCCAAATATATTAGGACAATTTCTGTGTCGCCCTTGTTATTCAAGAGATCATAACCATCCATTATTGGATGGTTTTATCTCAAATTTAGAGATATAAGAGACCACCCTCATTTTTTGACTTTAATGTTCTATATGTACTACATTTATTGAAGAGCCAGTCCGCCCAGGGATAGACCAAGATTCAGAATTAGGAGGGGCCAAATAATCAGATTATAAACAAACCACCGTTACTAGCATAATTATGTAGAATAATATTATATTTGTATTCAGTAAATTCATTACAATGTTCCTTTCTATATTGTACTTATGCCATCTTTTATCATAAAATTTACCTGTAATCAAATCTGTTAACTATTTTTCTCTCAATAAAAGTAATTGAGGAATTTAAATTCATGAAACTAAAACAGAGTCCTAATGAAGGACACATAATGACTCTAAAAACTAAACTGGTACATGAAATGTCAAAATCTGTTGAATCCATGGAGTGGCTAGCTCTAAAAAAACCTGTTTCTTGCTGTATTAAGGTGGTTCTTAGGTGGAGCTTTGACTCCACCTAAAAACTTAAGATATCCCCACTTCACAAAAAGCCCATTAGGATTGAAGTGTGAATAAGCATGTGTCATCCTCTAATTTATATTGAAATTTTGAAATTTTGAAATTTAATGAATATGGAGGTATCTGGGTGATGAACTTTTTGACTGGTGCTGAAAAGAGGCCTTTTGACATTATTGAAGAATCATTCAACCTAGAAGCTCAAGCTTGTAGTGAGAGCCCAATAATAGGTTTAATATCTGTAGCAATATTTGACACAAAATATGTGTGGTTCTAGTGCTCTTTGATTTTTGTGTTACCTAAATGGGACAAGCTTAGAAGCATACCAAACTCATTTGCGCTTCTTTTTTGTTTTCAGGATAATGGCATATATAAAGCCAGTCAGAGGCTTGAGATACCAGTTAGTGAGAACATATATGGTGGAATGACTGAGACTGAGCTTTCAAAAGCTGAAGAGAAGGAACGTCAGTTGGCTCAACAGGACAAAATTGTGGAACAAGCCAAAGACCAAAAAAATGCCTTGGAAGCCTATGTTTATGAAACACGTAATAAGGTAGAGCCTCAAATTTCTTACACATTGTTTGTTTCGTCCCAAGATACCATAATATGGTTATGTTCATATAACTTAACCTACTCAATTACTTGGTGATAGTCAATTTCATGTTCGCGTGACATGCTTTTATGGAAATCAGTGCGCTTCTGCTGAATCTGTTTAAGAATAAAATACTGACTATATACTGGTAAATGAATTGTTTAACATCCTAGAAAGATAAAACAGATACTTGTATGGCATTATATTGTGCAGTGCACTATGTGGCTCATATATTGTCAACTCATTGATTTCTAAATTTCTTTAATACTTGTATCTGTAGAACATAATTATGATCTTGAGGTTCTTGCTACTTACTTATTGGGATGTCATTAGCTATAAATGACTCGCCTTCATAATAAAGGTGATATTAAACTATATGAATGAAGGATTTGGATAAAATGTTTGAGATGCCTGTGCCCGTTGCTAGATACTTAATTATTCAACCAAGTTCCAAGATGGCTTCTACTTCATATTTCCTATATTTTCCTCAATATTCTGCTTTGAGAAATAATGGCATGTTGTATGATAGCTTTTCAACACATATCGGAGCTTTGCTAGTGATCAAGAGAGAGAGGGAATTTCCAGGAACCTACGAGAGACAGAGGAGTGGCTTTATGAAGATGGTGATGATGAAACTGAAAATGCTTATACTTCAAAAATGCGGGACCTTAAGAAGGTAGTTTTTACTTCTCTAAATCTTGAAGTCTACATTTTTTGTTCTCCTCACCTTGAGGTAATTTTCACTTCTCTAATCTTGAAGTTTACATTTTTTTGTTCTCCTGATTCTAAATAGTCGGTAGATCCCATTGAGAACCGATATAAAGATGAAGAAGCCAGAGCACAAGCTAAACGAGATTTGTTAAATTGCATTGTGGAGTATCGAATGTCTGTCAATTCTTTTCCAACCGAAGATAGGGAATTGGTATGGTATTGAAATGATATCAACTGCATATATGATGTTTAAGTATTTTACATAATAAACCTTTGACCTTTTGCAGATACTTAATGAGTGCAATAAAGCAGAACAGTGGCTGAAAGAGAGAACTCAACAACAAGATTCTTTACCCAAGAACACCAACCCAGTATTATGGTCAAAGGAGATAAAAAGCAGGACAGATGATTTAAACAAGTAATATTCTTCTGCACGATATGTATTTTTAGAAAGTTCAAAATTTTATTTTCCTATTTCAATTCTACAATATATTACTGCAAATATGGGAGCTTCATGCCTTTTGATCTTTTTGCTTCAAACGCATGGTAATAACTATCTCATATGTCATGTCTATGGGCAGGGAATAGGAAAACATTTCCAAGAATAATTACCTGTAACTGATTGGGATCTGTCTTTTCTAAAATAAATTACCATTTGATTTTTAACTCTTTGGTCATTTCCACTAAATGCATGATTCAATGAGACTAAAATTCTATGTTTATTGCATTTACTTTTGATTGTAAATCAATGGCCTACTCAGAATTTAGTAACCTTTCATGTTATGGATTTCAGGTTTTGCAAGCACATATTGGAAAGGAAGGGTTCCCCATTAAATTCAGAGGACAAGAAGGGGACAGACCAGCAAGAATAAAATTTCGCTTTAATTCACAGTTGTAACTTGTCTATACAGCCTAATTATAGGTTTTTTTTTTTTTCACATTGACAGCCACACAAACTAACAGTAGTATTAAGTGTTCTGTTTTCATTGTTTTTCAGTCACCTGATAATGTCATTACATGGGGCAGATTGTGAGGTGCTCATAAAGATGGGTGGCCCTTATGGCATCTGACCTGAGGACGGCATATTTTCTTATCTGTTTCAGTGCTTCTTAATGTGCAAAAGTTGAATTTGAATTTTGCTCGATTTTCATTCTTTTTTCTAATGTAATCATATTTTACGAGTGGTTGATTGGCAAAGCACTGTTATTTTGGATTACACAGGCAAGTTTGCCTTCAGAGACAGTCATGTGATTGCTCCCTTAAATTGGCTATTCCTGTGTTTTCCTTCTATCTTCTAAATAGACTAGCCTCGCTTCCTTTTATAAACACAACTCCCTATCGCGAGCTTGTTGATATATTTGTTGTCAATTGCATAAATTTTTTTCTATTCGAGTATTGAAGGTGAGGGATTCGAATTTGGATATAGTTCCAAATTGAAAATTGTATTATCACTCTTCAAGCATGCGAGTATTACAAGTTGTAAGATCTGCGATGCCTCATAACTAGTGGCTGAGGCAGCAAATGAGTCAAGTAGCATGTGAGCTATTCGAAGTTAGTGTAGCAAATCTGACCAAAAATAGGACAGAGAAGGCCATGTAGAGAAAGATTCTGCAAATCTTGTAAAGAGAAGTGTACACCTGTGTTGAAGCACTCAATTGTCTTGTTACTACTGATTCTCTTGCTAAGCTAGACACCTCTTAGTCTCTCACTCTGCAGATTAATTTCTTTAAGAAAGGAAATACTTGTAATAAGCAAACATGCAACTGGTCTTGGAAGGCTGTAGACAAAATTATTGCTTGGCCAAGAATTTATTCTTGACTTCATAGCAGAGTGAGACTCGCAAGGCATGGCTCTCTAGCTAATTAAACTAGTCTAAATCAATGACTGCAAATTACAGAGATTAATGGACTTCGTTTCCATTGCCATCTCACGTTGAAGCATTGAGCTTCCTTGTATCATTGATATCGCACTATAGTTTTTAAATTGGCAGGTGAACAAATTGAATTCAGATGAATTACATTAAAAACTAAAGTCTACAATGTTCACAAGAAAGAAAAGGCACACATATGGCCAGGAAAAAAAATGTATGTATAGTTTGTATGTAGGTGAACACCTTTTCATTCTTCAGCCTTTCTTCCTCTTGACATTAACTTTCTTTTTGGACTTTCTAAACCCTCCACTATCCTGTCAAAGAAAAAAAAAGTAACACCAACTAATATAAAATATCAACATAACATCTCTTTCAAGGCTGAAGAGAGAGAGATTTTCCTGTTTTTACCTTTCTGTAATGTCTGTAGGCAACTTGACCCGTTAACTCCTGCCCACTTCTTGAGACATAAACCTAAAAAAAGATTTGAGGAAAGATTAGGAATGCCACTAGTCATGAAAGGGGAGAAAAAAGGTAATCAAAATATTGAATGAAAAAAAAACACTCAATAAACGTAAGTAAAACCAAAGGACAGGAAAGCTGCAAAAATGGTGACATGAAAATAGCATGGAGAACATAATTCCATTAGTCCAGAAAGATTATAATCTAATTTGCTAACACCTAATCAAGGTAATTATCATAGTTTAACACCTAATCCATTGTTTGCTGCAATTTCACTGTTATTGAAATTTTACAGCTTCAGCCTAAAATTTTAATACATCACAAGCAAAAATTTCACCGTTATTGCAATTTCTCACTCAATGACAGAGGATGAGCAGCTCAAGAAAATTAAGAGTTTAAAACCAGCCCTCATTGTTTTCATGAAAGCCCATTTTACTCTCGCATTCAAGTGGTTGCCAACTAAATTAAGTGTTTATGAAATTCAGTGTTGACTTTAAGATTTGAAGGTTAATGGCATTGGCTTGTAAAAACCATCAACAAGAAATCCAGTCATATTACATTTACTATATGTTGAAATACCAAAAGCATAAAAATGAACCAATTCAGCATTTGATAATTGCTACATAAATTTAAATTCAGTAAAAAAATAAAATCTCAGAATACAGTAATTCAACATACCTTCTTTCCCTCAGGGGATGTATACCAGCGACCAGCAGCTTGAACATTTGCATGAACACGTCTTTTCCCAGCATCCTTGGGAATGGCAGCACTGCTTTTGGGGTCTACCCAGCCTTGAGAAGCATGAGTGACTTCTTTGGCATTTGATTTCTTTGATTTGTTTCTTCCCCTTGTTGAGCCTGCACCACTGCTTTTTGGGTCTACCCAGACTTTAGAAGCATGAGTCACTTCCTTGGCATTTGATTTATTTGATTTGTTTATTCCCCTTGTTGAGCCTTTCTCTTTGTTATTTCTCTGGGTTGCCCCCTGCTCAGAAGCTTCTCCATTGAATTGACTCCTGCAACGATAGTAAGAACACATTATATTGCAATCAACATTACAGATATAAACAACTGAAATAGAATGAATGTCAAGCAAGTTACATGTAATTAATAACTGATTCACTAGGCTGCTGATTTCCCCTGTTAACAATGCCTAGTGGGGAAAAGTTAGGTAAGCGACAGCGGACTAGTGTCTGAATCCTTGGATCATCATGGAAATAATAATGATGAGCTGGAGGAAGAGGGCCAGCAGAATTCCAGTGATGCTTGAAGCTGTTGATGCTATTTGTGTCATTGTGAGAGCCCACACTGGCACCTCTGTACAGGTCGCCCCTCAATATCTGTGCTGCATTCTTACTTCGAAGGGACTGGAAATATTCTTCACATACCTCATCCAGAACTGGAGTTGAAACGTGAGAACTCTTTATTGGACAGAAATCTTTCCACAAATCCTCACTTTGATGCTTCTCTGATGATGGATTTCTCTTTTGTTCACATGCTGTAGGCTGCTGCTCCTTCAAGGATGAATGAGTTCTTGGAGTCTTTCTGCTTTCATCTTTACTCACAGGAGGCTCTTCATCATCAGAATCAATTAACTGAAACCTTCGAAGGGGACTGATAGTTAATTTTGGAAATATCAACCCATTACAGCGTGCCCCTAAAGAGGAAGAGGATGGGGCATCTGAAGCATGTTCACTTTTCTTTTTCTTCAGCTGGCTTGATGATTGAGTAGTTATAACCCCACAGCCATGCAGTGGGACCTTTGAGCTACTACATACAGAATTGTGCTGTGTTGATTGATGTGTATCTGCTATTGAACAAACAACTTAGATCTTTGGAAACATTAAACTAAAAATAGCAGATCTATTTACACATGATGAAGTTGATGGATATTTGATTAAAAGACAGATACACAAGAAGAAGAAGGAAACACATCAATGCAACAGTATAAAGACACATTCTACAGTGTAAACATCCAAGATCAGGCATGATCATGCAAGCTGACAGCTAAAAATATGACAAATCCTCTTTACCAAATTGCATTACAAACAAGTAAATGAACCAACATATTACGCATGTTCATCTCAGTTGTCATCTACAATATAGCAAATTGACTTCTCTTAATTACATTAAGAACAAGTAAATGCACCAATCTATTGAAGAAGTCCTGATTTTCCATGAATTTGTAAATGCAGTGATAATTAATAGAATCTAAAATATAGACAATGGAAAAGAATTCTCAGAAGAAATTGTAAAACCTACAAGGTCTACAAGCCACTGTTGGTAACTTATACACTGTCAAAAACTGCAATCAGACATATCCGTTGCAAGTAGCACATATCAACTTGTTTAAATGCTAGTTGTAACCACGGGGAATTCCTATGATTAGCTACCTTAAGCTGAGGCCATGTCTTAAGCCAACATTTTTCCTGAACTCATGCTTGCTTAGCATGATCATGCGACTAAATTTCTCATTGCCATTCATAGGTCAAGAAATATGTCTGACATGAAGGGTTAGGTCACAAAGCCTAATGCATTATCAGGTTGTTAAAGAGACCATTGTGAAAAACAATTTCCTGAGCTATTTTTAACAAGAATTGAACCCATTTCATGTCTGTCATAAAATTTCCAATTCTTGCCCACTAATTGCATATCATAAAGGCCAAATGTAAGCCTTTTTAACCAAGAATTTCTAACATCAAGTCCCTCAGCAGAAGCAATAAAGAAAATTGAGCCATTATTGGCTTTTACATTTCTTACCACGTTTCCCTTATGGTTTCCTTCTCAACCCAAAATCTCGAATAATCACTTTGTGTGCAGATACCCCTGCACCTACTTGAAATACCCATAACATTACTGAGGTGAATGCAGCTCGTTCCTGTCTAGCATTCACCCTTTATTCAAGTCTTTAAAGTTAGAAGATGTAGTGAAATGAGAAGGCATAAAAGCATATTCCTCGGCTAAAACACCAGCAAAATCTCTTATTTCCTTTACCCCATGTTAATAAGTTTTACCAGACAGAAAAAGATGATAAGAGAAGTTTAACAGAATCACAAATACTAGTTCAACTATGTGTTTAAACCCCTCAACATTTTAGGAGTTCTTTTAATATTTCAAACACAATATCACTCAAGGATTCAACTTTTTTCCATAAACTTCTTGTACACTTCCCATAAACGAATCCCAAATTAGAAATCACTATTTAAACTCATTACTAACCATCTGTTTACATACCACAATTTTATTGCATGAACCCTAATGACATGATACTCATTAGATAACATTACACACAAACGCATAAAATCAGCTGAAAATTCTTAGAAATGGCCAATGGCGTATTATTACCTCTAATAAAATCTTCCTGTGAAGAGAACTCTTCAATCACATCGTCACCGTCATCACAAAAAACAGTCTCCTTTTGTTTCTTTTTCACTCTCGATTCCTCGATTGCAGGTCCTCGTCTCAACCGCTTGAATATCCGGGGCGAATCCGGCCCAGATTCGGGATCCGAATCCATAACCAGAAGATTGAAAACTTTTTCTCCAGAATCGACAACTCGGGGTTCAAAATCTTCCACATCATCGTGGTCCAAAAATGTAGGGGAGCTGGGACATGGAGCTGGATTGAAGGTGGAGGGTTGATGTTGCCAAGTGGGTATTTGGGGTTCGGGTTCGGCATCAAGGTCCAGGCCGAGAGAGAATGATGGAGGTTCAATATCAGCCATTTTGGAGACAGGAGAGGAAATGGAGAAATTTTAGTGGCGAAAGGCGAAATGTGGCAATTTTGGCGCGTTAATCAGTGCTTTTTTGGAGGGTTTAATTTCATTATTTTCATTTTAAAAATTAAAACAATTTTTCCCTCTTTGTAGTAATTTGGTAAAGTTTTTATTCCCTTAATAGGGAAAATTTGACCCCAAAAAAAAAGTTGAGTAAAGGCTCACTATGTCAATTTTCTCAATTAAATTTTTTTATTTAATTGTAGTTTAAATAAATTTTTTAATTTTTTTATATGACTTAAATAAATTTAATTTAGATAAAAAAAATTAAATTTTCATTTAAATTGAATCTATTTAAATTAAATTAAAAAATTAAAAAATTTATTTATTTTTATATTTATATTTTTTTCAATTTAATTTTATATATTTATTTATTTATTTATTTTTCTAAATTTTTCATTATACAACATAGCTTTTATCTATTTAATTTAATAAATAAATAAATTATTAAAAATATTATTTTTAAATTTTTTTCTGAAAAAATAGTCTTTTATTCATGAAAAAGAAAAATATTTCGAAAAAAATAATTAAAAAAATTACAATCAATATGAATATAAAATTAATTTTACTCATAAATTTCATTAACCAAGTTATTAGAGTATAATATTCAGTTCAGCAACTGTAATTAACACATTGACGAGAAACACTCGAAATTAATAAGTCTGATTATTAAAAACCATATAAAAATTCTTTTCTATATTGAAGAAACAAATAAATCTCTGTAGAAAATGATAATTTTAACTTTCACAAATGAAAGACACACAAATAAAATAAATATAAATATAAATAAAGAAAATTAAATATAATATTAAAGTTTTATTTAAAATATATATAAATATGATAAAAAAAAATAAGAGAGACAGAGATAAAAAGGTAGCGGCTGAGGTAAAAAGTTATATTGTTTATAATATTATGTTTAGATTTAGAATTTTTGAAATTATATAATTTCATTTTATTTATCTTTTTAGATAATATCATAAAGGTATGACTAATTGTGTTTTCTGTCCTCGTGAGTTACAGGATGAGCAGCATCTCTTTTTGTAAAAGGATGTTGGGACATAGCATAGATTGATGTGTTTGATTTCTCTGATGCCACTTTCGAAATTTGTTTGTTAAATGTCTTCTCTTCCAAGTCCAAGGAAGAAGGGGTCAAGTTTGCTATTACCCTGTGGTGCATTTGGAGACAGAGAAATGCAGTTTTCTGGCGTAATAAAATCCACGTTTCTGTTATTGTGGTGTACAATGCCTTGATATGTTATACAGACTGGAAAACAGCTTAAGAACGGAGAGCTGGAATACGGCAATATGGCAGCACTGGCAGCGACAGATAGGCTTGGGAAAAGCCAAGAGAAGGAATGTTAAAATACAATATAGATGCAGCAATTTTTTCTCGGACTAGTAGCTGTGGAGCAGGAGCTGTTAAGCGTGATGAAAGAGGTCAGTTTCATAGAGGATGCTCTTGGAAATTTAATGGTTTATTCAAGGCCAAGGAAGCTGAAACATGGGAGTCAAAGAAGGCTTAAGATGGGTTGACTGCTTGGGTTATTCTCAAGTGGTTTTTGGGTCGGATTCAAAGCTAGTGGTGGAAGCTATTAATAGGTGCAAAATGGACCATTCTGAGTTTGGAAGGGTGGTTTTGCACTGTCATCAGATTATGCAGCAACATGGTGGCTGGTATCTTCAATTCCGAGGGAGAACAGGAAACAAAATTGCTCATGCTATGGCTAGAGCTTCTAGTTGAATGTTCAAGACTTTCTAATGATGTGTTTTATTGGTTTCTTTTTTTTTCAGGAATGGTCAATATACGGTGAAGAGCGGATACTATGTAGCTGCTGCAATTTTGGAGT
Source organism: Aleurites moluccanus (assembly GCA_948193065.1). Classification (NCBI taxonomy): domain Eukaryota; kingdom Viridiplantae; phylum Streptophyta; class Magnoliopsida; order Malpighiales; family Euphorbiaceae; genus Aleurites; species Aleurites moluccanus. Next base: position 15,544 of record CANXYC012235629.1, read on the forward strand.
TACGAAGAAAACCATGGAGCAAATTCCAGTATTTGACATATCCAGACAGCAGCCTGGACTGTGACAAAACTGCTCATAACTTGGCAGAAGATGCATTTATTCAGACGAACTAGTGTGGATGGAGGAAGTCCCTCCATATCCATTACCAGTTTTGTTATTGAAGATCGTTCTGATCTTTAATTTTATGAAAAACTTTGCTTTTGATGAAGTTCCGTTGTATCTTAATGACAATCTTTTGTAACTGTAGTATAGCGTATAGATACAAGCATCTTATCTTATTAATTAGCAAAGACCACTTGCAAGAAAAGTGGAAACAACATGATGAGTTACCTTAATTTGACAAGGAAAACTAAAAATGTACTCTTATATATTTTATATTATTAGTGTATCCTAGGTGTCTCAGGTCGGAATTTGACCAGGCAAAAATTTAAATACGATATGTTTTGTTATAAATCGTTTTCACTTAAAAATTTAATAAAATTTTATATTGCTAAACTAACTTTTTGAATTATATATTACTGTCGTATCACGATAAACGATTTAATTATAAAATTTATAATTATTAATAATTTTTTTTTTATTTTTTTTAATTTTTTTAATTCATTTATTTTTTTAATTTTTATCTATTTTCCTAATTTTTTTTATATTTTATATCTCTTAATTATCATTTTTATTTTCAATACATTTTTTTAATGAGAGTATTAATGTTATTTTAGGATAAAATATAATTTAAATTAACAAATTATATAATTAAATTATAATATATTAAAAAATAAATTAAAATATTTATTATGGGACAGAAAAAGTAATTGCAAGAAAATTGCAGCTTAATAAATCATGATAGCTCCAATTTGGCTGGATAAGAGAAATTAATATTCCTTCAATCACTTCTAAATTTTCCTTCATTACTTACGTTTTCATACTACTTTTCAACAGGGAAAACAAACTTCTTAGATACTTTTAGCAGAAATACAGTTACAATTATATGCTTTCGTGAGTTCTAAATTTTTCATCAACTTTTTAGCACTTTCTTTTCACTCAACCTTTTTTTTTCTGAAGTTATTGGTACTATAAAAAAATTACAATAATTTTGCAAAAGAAAAAGCTAGCTATTTTAAGGGAAAATTCTTCTCTATATTAAATGCATGAATTTATCTCATACATCCAACCCATGAGTGATAAGATATTTTAATTGATATAACTCTTTTGTTTTCTTTTTTTTTTTTTTGTCTAGTGACAAGATACCTTTATTATTTTTTATTCAATATATTTTATCTTATTAGTTAATAAGCGAGCTTGAATATTACATGGTCATGCAAAAAAAAAAAAAAAATGTAAAACTCAATGAAATTGCAGAAAATTAGATATGAGCTTGAAGACAACTCCTCCAAGCTTTGAATCTTTAAAATCTTTTTATTAAAATCCTAAATCTAAATTGAAAGAGAAATCCACCCTAATTTATTGTCTAAAACTACTGTCTCTCTCCGTCTATCTTCCTCTACCTTAATTTAGAGAAAAAAAGTCTATTTATAGGGTTCTTAATCTTCAATTATAAGATTTTCTGGAGTTTAACAGCTATCAACGTGATTTCACATGGCCCGTGTGAAATTTCACACGGTTAACTTGACTCCAAATGTGCTCTAAACTATTGTATTTTCCTACATTAAGTATTACAAATCACAAGTAAATTAATTGATGGAAACGAGATTATAAGAACAAGCAGAAAGTATGCAAAATGATAGTAAATCCATGCATTTAACTACGAAAATTCTAAGTGGATTTAACCTCATCAGCAAATTTGATAATTTTAGTAAAGAAAATATTTTTGTACTCGTATATATACCCAAAGATTTCCATGGAGTAGTGGGGCAATTGTCCCATGCTAAAGCTGTCTTTGGACTCAATCGATCTATCATTTCTTATAAAAAAAAAAATTAATTCAAAACAGTTACTATAACATGAATCTGGTGATACATACACTTGTTATTAAACCATGCCTGGATATGCTCCAAACACCTAACTATATATATAGCAGAGATAGCTCAACTCTTAAATAAAAATTTATTTTTAATTTTATTTCATTTATTCATTTATTTTAAATTAAATACAAAATAAATTTATATATACATATATAGTTGGGTGTTTGAATCCTTAATTGAAAATTCAAAACTCATTAATTAAATTAATAACAAAGTAATAAATTGAGTTTTTTTAATTCAAAATTACTTATTTGAGTGTTTGACAATGAAAATAATTAATGAATTTTGATTTTAATTAATTATTTTTAAACATCAAAATGATACTTTTTAAGATACTAATTTTTTTATTAACAAAAGCACTTTTAGTTATTAACAAAAAGCACTTTTAGCTTAAAGCGATCCTAAAATCCATAAAGGGAGATGTTTTTAATAATAGGAGATGTTTTTGAAACAATTTGTGCTTTCTTTTAACTTCTTGATGAATCTAAAATATATTTTTACATTTAATTTGTGTATATATATATATATATATATATATTGAACGCAAGTGTATATATTTAGAAACTGCAAATTCATACTAATTATTAATTATATTTAAATATTAATTAATAAGATGATGAGTAAATCTACTTGGTAACAGAAAGACTTAATCTTTGATTAATTGGCAGGAAATAACTAAAAGGAACATGCATGCATACCTTCCTCAGGTACTTTTGGTTAAAGATAAAAACTTTGAGTTTGCCTTTGTTTGAAGTAGTCAAAGTTGATATATATTTCATTACTAATTTTCCCTTTCTGGGATCTTTCTCTCACTACTATAGCTGAAGAGATTACTTGTCCTTTTGAGCCAACCATGTTGGAAACATGTGACAACATTAATTAATTATATATTATCAAATTAAATCTCTATTTAATAATGTACTTTGTCATATTGAATTGACTAAGCTCAATCACAAGCATAACTCTTTCTAATCTCTATTTATTTTGAGCTTAATTAATTTCTGGTTGAATTAGTAATATTTTGTAACAATTATTGTTTACTGAAACAATCTGGTCTGATCCAGGTTTGATAAGACCCAGTTGATACTTCTATTTATAGACATTATTGTCTTTAGTGGTTGAATGAAAATGACTTGTGCACATGACATGTTCTGATATTGGTTATTCCACTCATTGCAAAAAGCTCCTAAAAATGCCTCATAATCTACCTATATATGAGTTGATTGATGAGGCAACTCGGCCGAGTTAGATTTCAATTTATTAAAACCAATTCATCCCAATAAATCACATTAAAAATAAGAGGATAAAATCTGTATTATGGGTTAAAAAAAAAATTAAACACCGGACTATTGAGCTTAACCAATGTAGTTACTAAAATATCACCATTATTATATATGAATAGGTGTCTTATTATCACCTAATTTAGTGGCCACATTAATTTTTTTTATTAATTAAATTTCATTTATTATTTAAATTCATACATTAATTGCCCTATGTACATATTTTGAGCAGCAACCAAATTTGAATTTTTTTTTATGAAATTGCTCGATATTCAAGCACGATATGACTCAAAAAAAAGTAAAACTCAAATTTGAGTTTATTAATTAAAAGATATGTATTATATTAGACTTCGCTTGCGATTATAATTCTAAAATAATTTTAATATCATTAAATCGAAATTAATATATTCCCTTGATAATATTTAAAGAGCTAATAACTTTCCAATAAATATATATTTTTACTTAAAACTTAAAAGATAATGCTAATTAAAAAATATTAATATAAGTAAAATTAAGTAAACTAAATTATAAATACAATGATGAGAGAATTAATTTATTTAAAAGAATGTTAAAAATTTAAATTTCACTAATAACAAATCCCAATTTTTTAAGAAGAGAACCAATTTAAGTTAGTTTTGGCTTAAATTATTGTCCAAAACACCAACTTATAAGTAGACATATTAACAAGAAATTAAAAAATTCAATCTTCAACTCTAAAACCAAAAATATTGGTTTTCTTTGCACAAAACTATACACAATGAATAAAACAAAACCTACAGAGCCTTTTCTAGCTTCATTTTTCTAAGATCTGTGTACAAAATAAAACCACATATACAAATGGAAAATCTATAGATCCTACAAGAAAAATGGAGCAGAAAGATTCAATCATCACCGTCCACTACTCAGGAATACTCTGTAGATTAGGCTTCCACGACCGTTGATGTGTCTCATATTGATCAGTACTATTACTAACATTCATCATCAATTGGGCTAAAACTTGTTCTAATGATAATTCTTTCATATCAACTCTACCGAGCAATTCTTGAAGTTGTTTCTTAGAAATTTTGATCTTTACTTCAGTACTTGAGTTTGATGATGTTGATGAAGATTTTGAATCTTTATTATGATCTACAAGAAGCCCTTTTTCTTCCATGTCCATTATCTTCTCTTGTCTTTTAAACCTGTCCGGTACTGGCGAACTCCAGTCCTCGCCGCCCCATTGCACGGAGGATTCATGGCGTAAACAATTACCCATTTCTTTTCTTTTTTTGTTTGTGGGTGTTCGTTTTTTTTTTTGGTGGCGGTGGTGGTGGTGTTGTTGGTTGTTGAAGTTTTATATGTATAATTAAAGAAAGAGCAAGGTTTTGGTTGAGAGATGGTGGTTTTTATAAAGAGATAGAGGGAGAGGGAGACAACAGACAAGGGTAGATGGAGAGGGAGAGAGTCGCAACTAATTTGTTGCCACGTAGGATGAAATTGGTCTAGTGTTGACCTCATCATAATTATCAACCAATTTTGGATTTGGGTCATATATTCAACTGTATCAATTGTACGTGATGGCTCTTTATTATTATCTTCATCATCCCCATCCAAAATAACTATGTATCGCCATCGGCTTTGCATGGTATGGCTACGCTTTAGCTTCATTTTTCTAATCTTTTGCCTTTTTCTTTTTAAAAATATTACTCCATTTTTCTAATCTTTTACTTTTTTTTTTTTAAATATTACTCAATCTGTCTAATCTGTTTATTATTTTAATTTATTAATTATTTTAATCTTCATTTATTTTTTTAATTCTCTCACATTTTATATATTTTAATTAATTTTTATATTTTTAACAAAATTTTAATTATTAAAATAAAATAAAATAAAATTTAAATTAAAAAATAAAATAATTAAATTGAAATAAATTAAATAAAAAATTTATTATGTAATGATAAGGATAATATTCTTTAATTCAGTGATATTAAAATAATTGTCATAATTATAAAATATTAAATATTAACTAAGTCAAAATAAAATATATCAACGAAAAAAAATTTATATGCTTAATTTATATAATGTACGAGTTTTTTTTTTTTAATTATTTTTCATAAATAATTTGATTGAATTTTATTTTTAAAATTTAATATTTAGAATATAATTTTTAAATATATTGTCAAAATTTTTATAATAAGTTTAAATGTTTATTCTATAGATTCTTATCACTATTATGGAGAATAGAATATTTATTTATAATATTTAAATTTTGTCTAAAGTTGAATCTTATTAATTTTTTTAAATTCAAATGTATATATTATTAAAAATAATAAAAAATTCAGCTTTTCAAATAAAAATAGAATTTGTACTCGTGTATTTAAACCAAATAAGATAAGATCACTATGCATTTTATTGACCATTGACAGAAATTTGACCACCATGTATTGAACGCAGACTCGAGCCACAACATCCCCAACAAGCGAGCCATCAAGCCAAAAGGCTGAAAGTAATTAGGTGGCGGCTCTAGTGTGAACACGATTCAAAACGGAATCTTTCACATTAAAGCAAGTGTGAATGCAAATTAGAGAAAGGAATCTATTAGGATTTTGAGTTTTGATGCTCCAATTACATTATATTTTTTAGAATAATATTTATAATTTCACGCGATTGTTGATTTATGATTGTTATAATTATTGATTAGTTTATAAATTAGAAGCACTTTATAATCATCTTTATAACCACAATTACTTACGATAATCTTATCCACTTAGATATATACACCAATAAGTTCTATTGGGAGAAAAGAAAAACTTAAATATTAAATAGACCAAACATTTTTCTTTAACTTTTATTAATATGAAATTTCATTAATTTGGATCCAAAATTTAAAGCCCTAATAAATCAAAAACTTTATTTTGATTAATCTAATCTCACCACCGTCATTATGAAATTTTAACTTATTTAGTATTTCATACTTTATCTCATTTATTTTTTTATATTTTATATTATTTTTTTTACACGGTTCATATCATATTTCACATGATATTACCTATAATTCATATTATTTTAGTGCATCAACATCATGTTCGCCAATAATTAAAGTAAAATTATTTTAAAAATATACATCATGATTTAAATATTATAGATAAAATTAATATTAAAAAAGTACATTGATCAATACACTAACATAATGAAAATATAATGTAAAAGTTCATTGTTCTTAATATTTTTTATTTAAGCAAATTATATTTAAAAATAGATGTCAATATTTTAATTTTATCGATAAAATTAATATTTAAAAAAATTACATTGACCAATATCCAACATAATGGAAATATCATAAAAAAAATATTGTCCTTGATATTTCTTATTAATTAGAGCAAATTATATTTTTCAATATAAAAACTAACTTATCTTACATATATATTATGAAATCTAAAGCTTTTGAATTTATTTATTGCTTAAATATATGTATTTATGATTAGATTATATGTAGGTGTACAAAGAATAATAAACTTTAATAATTTGTATAAGGCTTCATTTCTTGCTTAATTTGACTTGATTAGATGACTGAGTCAAAGTAACTATAGTTAACCTATTCATACATATCTTTTCTATGTGGGATTTTCTTGGTTTGAAAAAATCTCATTTTCATATATTTTTACGATAATCACTCTGTATATAATTAATTAACAGGTTTGATGTCATTTTCACAGCAGTCAAGTAACTATTACTTCATTTAAACTATTAAATGTGTGAGGTGGGATAGAATTTACGAAGAAATTGCTTCATGAAGTTTAGTTTCATAATTCATTAGGCTAATTGAAAGAGTCATAAGCCTCCCCAATTTATTACTACTATTATATCTAGTTAATTATAATAAGTCAACTACCAATCATCTAGCTTCCAAACAATTTTTTAATTAAGAGTTTGTAGAAACTAGAAAGTATGAAAGACATGCATGTTCATCAGTTGTAGTAAATGGATTGAAATATTATCATGATATCACACAATAAAGAGAAGTTTTTCCTTAGTAACTTTTTTTTTTTTTTTTCCAAATTAATGAAAATTTTTTCCATAATAGCAAGAGATTCAATATAAGGATTTATATTTTAAAATTTGAGAGAGATTTAAGGATTTTAATCATTGCCAGTTTTAAAAATTAAAATGTTAATCACAATAAACATAACTTAGTGAAAAACATATATAGAATAATAGTATTACATTATTTTTCCTTTTATATTTAATAAAAAATTATTAAAAAATAATGTTATAATTTTGTTTTATTTTTTCTTTTATATTCAATAAAAAATTATTAAAAAATAATATTAAATTTTTTTTTATTTTTTTCTTTTATATTCAATAAAAAATTATTAAAAAATAATATCAAAATTTTATTTTAAATATCAGACTAGATTAAAGTGATCAATTAATGGACTAATTTTTACTCATCCAATCCATTGATCTTAGTAAATTTTTTTATTTTATTTTTTATTCATTGGAGGTTCATTGGGTTAACATTATAGGCTACACAACAGGGGAAACCCTTTCATTTGACATCTTTCATCAAATTGGTAATATATTTTTTGTGATTTTGAGTGACTTGAATTGAGACCTCTCATTTTTCATATTTTTAACAGAGATGAGAATACCAACTCGATCATACCTTATTGGCGATCTTAGTAAAATTCTTAATTACTCTTATATAATTAATTTTTTATATATTAAACTAATTACAAATTGATATTTTAATTTTTTAAGAATATATCAATTATTTTGCTCAATGTATAGACACTAATGTTCAAAGAATATAAATTAATTTCAAACAATACAATCACAAAAACATAGCATATATGAAACCACAAGTAAATTATATCTAAATAAAATAAGAAAGGAAATAACAATTTGCATTAAATCGAATATCATCTTCAATACAAAATAAAAAAAAAAAAGAGTTTAGAATAAACTTTATCGAAAATTACAGACGTTGAGAATCAAATCTTAAAGAAAAATCTCTCAAAGTCCAAATCTTCAATTTCTTTTATTAAAATTCTAAATATAAATTAGATAATTGAAAATAGAAATCTCTCTATTATAATTATTATCCAAAACTACTTGTGTTCACAAATTTTAGAGAAAACAAATCTATTTATATGAGTTCTTAAAGTTTTAATTACAATATTTTTTAATAAGTATTTCTTTTAAAAGACAAAAATTTAATTCTAATAACAATTAACAAAATTACCATATAACATATAAAAAAATTCACATGACGTAAAATCTGTAATAAAAAAAAATATTTAACAATATAATCAAAATATTAATGTCCAATTATATTGATTCAAGTAGATTTATTTGAATTTGTTTTCTGCACAAATTGAATTATAATATTTGATTGAGATTTATATTAATTAATATCAGTTTGTATATAATATAAATATTCGAGTGAATTTGTTTGAATTTATTTTATATTCAAATTGAGTTGAAATATTTAATTGAGATCTGCATTAATATTTGTTTGTAGATATTATAAACATGTCCATATAAATATGCACTTAATATTAATTATTATTTTTAATAAAAAATACCAAATAATATTAAATTAATAATGTAAAATTTAAAAAATTTATTGTAGCGTGTTATACCTTGATTTCTTTTAAAAAAATTATTCATATCATGTCTTTATAGTAACGAAACTAGAAAATGAATTTTAGATAGGCCAATAATTAAAATTTTATATGTAAGTATAAAGATTTTCAAGAAATTAATTATGGGTAAAACGAGATTGTGTAAAAAATTAGATTTAAATAGATAAGTAAAAATTTTATTTATAAAAATAATAATTTTTTTTTTTTAGAATATCCAGACCTACTTGAACCCAAATATCTCTCTAACTATGTGTGCGTGTGTGTATATAAATATATGTATCTTATCTGAACTTATATTTTATTATCTCTTAAATTTATACATTTAAAATTTAATCATCAATCATTCCGAAATAGTAATGATATTGCAAAAATAAACATTCAATCAATTCTTCTATTTGAAGATTAGCTGGAAATCAATATATAAAATTATATATATTAATATTCAAGTATGATCAGCTGATTTGGATCGAATTAATTTGAAAGTCTAAGATTTGATTATTAATTTATTTTTCTATAATAGCAATGTGACTATATATTATATTTGTGTTAATTATTACACGAAACTACAAAATTCAATGCATACATAGCAATCCAAAGGGTATTCTATTATTGATTTGACCAATCATTTTTGGTTAAGGCTGCTAAATAATTCAATTCAACTTCAAGAACCTTAAAAGAAGCAAGAATTCCATTCTTGAATGGTGAAATTCAGCAAGCTTAATATAATATTTGCTTCAACTAATTTGTTCAATATTCACATGGGGAAGAAAAAATTAAATAATATTAATATTTATTTTTGGTGAAATTCAGCAGGCTTAATATCATATTTGCTTCAAGTAATTAATTCAATCTTAATACGGAAAAGAAAAAATTAAACAATATTAATGATTTTTTTTTATTGAAGTTGTCTAATAAGAGATTTGAATTGAGTGGGACTCATAAAAAGAATAAAACTCTCACAACGTTTATTTTCTCTATCTAAAAGGCTTATGAACTCGGAGACTTTATTTAATGAAAACAAAATATTTATCACTTAAATCATTAAACAACATTAATATTAATATCATACATATAATAAATAATACAGTATACAAAACAAAACTATATAACTCCCCTGTTAAGAAAGAAATAGGCCAAAAGACTCGACTCTTTGTTTATGCAATGGGCTTGAGAGTTAGGCTTTCTTCATGTCATCAACTCTTTGCCATGGGCATAGAGCCTCTTTCATATTATTAGTGTGCATAGGTGCAAAAGCATGAATAATTAGTAGGTGTTTCTTAATTTAAGAGACGATGAGGGAAAATTCTTGTTTAGATCATATCTATATGATTGTCTAAATCATATCTATATGAATTTCCTTTTATAAAATTAAATTCCATTATATATAAGATATAAAAATAAAAATTATGAGATTAACTTTCAAATGAAAGAGATGTATATAAATTCAATTTGAAATAAAAACTACTTTGATAAAAAAAAAAGATATCAACATTTTCAATATTTAACCCTAATATACAATAAGACAAACCGTAGAGTACTAAGCTATTAACTACTAGTCTTTTTTACTGTAAAATTCTCAGATAAATTTAATTCATTATATTAGATTATAAACTAATAAATAATAATATGAGATATTAACGTATTAATTATAATACAGACTCATAATTTAAGTCATTAATTATTATATTTATCTTATAAAATAATTAAATATTTGATATATGTGATCATTATAAATTAGTCTATAATATAATAGGATGAACTATATTCACCTAAAATTTTTGCCCACTTCATATATTGGTATTAGCATATACTTAATAATCAATGATTATAATAAGCCTCACTACGAGATTTATGTGGAGCTAATTATATTTCACTCCTTAGATTGTGCATTAGTGACGATGAAAATCGCAAGAAGGTGATAATTTTATTTGGCATACGCTTATTAAAGTCAAAATTGAATAGGTTTGTGAAAGGTGGGAGTATGGCTATGATCTCCCTTACCTATTCTTATAAACTCATTATCTATATATATTGTCTTCTATTCTTTAGTCAAACTCTCACACATCTAGCAATAAGAGAAAAAATTATAAATAAGTCTTATCTACACTTAGTTATATTATTATTATTATTTTTACATTGTTTGATATAATTAATTTTATAATGAAAAATTAGGTCATAAATAATAGAATTTAGTTTGATTAATTGAATTATATATATATATATAATTCAATTTAGAATAATAAAATGAATTTCTTTAATATAAAACATGATAATTTTAAATTTTAAATGAATTATAAGGAATTGCTTGGAATTCATTTTAATTTTAATAATATGTATTTAATTTTGACTATTTACATAAATTAAGTACTAAAAAAAAAATTATATATTTTCAAATGAAATATCACTTCGGCTGATAAATATATGGTAAATGGAAATAATGATCCAAAGTATGCCCTAGTTTTCTTTATTTTATTCCTATTTTCGTACACTTCCTATTGGTAGTATAACATATTAGCAATTAGGATGGTAGTTCATTTCATAGAAAGTATTTGGATTTCTAATTATAAAATTTAATTATTATTTAAAAATATATATATCGGTAATTATAAAATTATTAAGTATTTGAATATCTAATTATTTAAAATTAATTATTAATTTATTTTTTTTAAATCGATAAAATTTAATAATAAGTAAAAGTTGTGATTACTTATTGAAATTTTTTTTTTTATTCTAAATCAAAAATTATAAACGACCCGTCCAAATATCTTAATCAATACATGCAGTTTTACTTGTATTTCCTTGGTGATGTAGAAAGCTTAAGAAATTTGGATTTGTATTAGGCGCATAGTCTACTAATGAATAGTGACATGACACCTAAAACAGAAACTATTCATATTCAAAATTGCACCTGTTTGTAGGAAAATAACAACCTTCTGTCTTTGTAATCCAAGCAAATCTTGCCTGCATAATATAATAGAATAAAAAATATATTAATGAAAAAATATGAGTATTTTTTTACTTGAAAATAAATAAATAAATAAATTATATCAATTAAAATATCCAATTAATCGTTAATTGGGTTATACACTTAGTTTAAGCAATAATTTTTTAAAAAAAATTAATTATATGATCTTAGACAAAAAAAAAAAAAATGTTGGTTTTAACTTATTTGCAAATTACACAATTCACTCAATATTTAATTAAAATTAAGAGAAATTAGGAAATTATAGAATTATGGGTGTCTCTATCTCTCCAACCTTTCCTACTCCTAAGTAGGAGTAGTGGCCAACTATGCTTTGGTTTTGAAGTGGTCCTGATACAGTGAACATTTTTATAAAATTCTCCCTAGCTAAATTATATATCAAGAAATAGTCAAAGATCATTTTTCACAAAGACTTGAATTTCCACAAGAAAGAAAAATGATCAATGCCTGATGGATTTAAATAAGAAATTTTAGAAAATTCACAGATTTTAACAAAATAATTTATTGTTTGGTTAATAAAAAATAGTTAAAATCTATTAATTATTTAAAATTCATCATATATTACAATTTATCATTTTTAAAATTTTTGAAATTCCACGTAAGATATGAAATTTTGAAAAATCTCTTATTTTAATGAACGAAAAATTTTATAATTTATATTTTTATTATAAAAATGCCATTAAAATTCATGAATTTCATTTTTATGCAAAATAAATGAAATTTTATAAATTCATAAAATAAAAAACCTAGATTTTTAATTATATAGATTTTGATAAATTTCATAAATTTTAAAATCCTCAACCCATGACCCAAATGATTTTTTATTACTATTGGAAAAAAATTGCTAAATATATTCTTTTAATAGAGAACTTCTCCTGCATTAAGTTATTGTTTATTTGTATTTTGATTTATTTATGAATTTAAAATCATAATCTCATAATTTTGGAAACAATTCAGTATTAACTTTTTATATATTAACTGCTAATTATTTCCTCTTATGGATAATATTTTGAAATCTAAATCTCTGATGAAACCTCTTTGCAAATCCAATGTGTATATAATAATGAGTTTATTCAAGTAACAAATGATGAATTTTGTATTGGTATTTTTTTATATAATAATAATTTCTAGGAGAATTAATGAATTCCATTTATTTTTGAAAATATGCAAAGGGTCATTAGGCCTAGATATTCAACAAGTACTCTAACCCAAGTAGATGATGATACAATAAACAAATACAAAGCCCATATCAAGTCAAAATTCATATAACTCAATCCACACAAAGGTGCAACAAAAAATAATATAATGTTTATTTATCTATTATTCATGAGATTTTTTTTAATACACTCATGCTATATATTAATATTCAATAATTTTTTTTTATACTTATTTTAACTTTTGTAAGATTTGAATCCTAATGCTCACTTTTAAAGTGATTTATTCTTTGTAAGGAATTAAAAACCACCAAATATTATTAAAAAAAAAAACACCAAATATTTAGATATCCACATAGTTAGTTTATAGATATAGCCAAGTTTAAGAATTCCAATTAATAAAAATTCAAGCTGATTAAGTACAATTGAGAAGATGGTAGAAAATTAATTATGAATAAGTAGATAATTTTTTTTATATAAAAAATTAGATTTGAATAAATCGTAAAAAATTTTCTATAAATTAATAATTTTTTTTTTTTTTTTTATTTTATAAAATGCTCTTGTGATTACAACATGTGTTCCAGTTTGGTTTTTAATAAATTTAATTGAATTATCCACAAATTTAATGTTGCTATATATATATATGTCCTCTCATTTATGGTTTCCACATAAAGTGATACTAATAGAGGTATATATCATGGGAGTATATATATATATATCCTCTCATTTATGGTTTCCACATAAAGTGATACTAATAGAGGTATATATATATCATGGGGAGTATTTTGAACTTTCTGGTAGTCTCTTCATACTTTTTTTAATGTGTTATAACTACCAAGTTGAATTTTCTTAATTTTACTTAATTTTACTATCATATATATATATATATATATATATATATATATATATATATATATATAATAAGCTTAATTTGTGACATATTAAACAGGTCACAAATTAATAATTACTGCTAGAGGATATGAGAGAAATGCAAATACTTAATTAAATTATGGATTCCTTATATATAAATATAATTAAATTTAGGAAAATTATCACAAAAATATATTTATTTATTTCTTAATGCATCTGATGCATAGAAATTTTTTTTTATCCAAATTTATAAAATATAAATCTCATATTTGTATGAGTGACAGTAACTTATACATGATACATTGAATTTGTGTTCAATTTAAATCTCAATGGGAACACTTGATAGTTTGACCTAACCTTATGGAAGCATTGAAATTCAGCATAATAATCAAATTTTAACAAAACAAAACAAGCAAATAAATTTAGCTTTAATGAACACTCAAATTTGAAATTTTATAATTTTAAGATTTTTTATTATTATTAAACTAAAAATTCATTAATTGAATCAACTTTTAAATGTTACATTAGACACATATTTTTTTTGGGATGAAATTAAGCACATATTTTTTAATCTAAGTGATATAAAATTATATTAATTACAGTATACGATACAAGAAAAAAAAGAAAAATTTATAAGAAAATAATAAAAAATTTTAATCTCTACTACACTATTTTTATACTCATTTAATTATAATAGAGATCAATCTAACCATCAAAATGAATTCGTTAAAAAAAAAAATTCAATATCTAACTTTCACAATATCTTTTATATTTTATATAAATTTTTTACGGTCAAAATTAAAAGATCTCAAATTTTAGTGTCAGTTAAAATAAATTATATATATTAAGATCAAGAGATTTTTAATAATAAACTATAATAATAAAAACGATTTCATTATAAATTAATAACAATAATTAAAAAGTATGATAAGGGAAATCAATCAAAAGGCAAAGCACATACCCACATCGATGTAGCCAGCTTGAATTAGTAGGCTGTTTGTGAGAATGTTTCACACGCAAGGCAACTATTAGAAAATGCAATTCATTTCCAACAGACTAACATATGTAACATCAAATTATCAATAATAACAATAATAAAACGACCTATAATGAATGTATCTTCACCAAAGTTCAACAAGCCATCAAAATTTTGAGCTAATAATTTTCCACTTTGGATCTCCACGAAAAACTAATGGTCCCTTTACAAGATAAAAATTTAGAATATATATTTGAATTTGAATTAAATATTTTGTTTGAATTATTAAAATTAAATTAATTTAAATTTGATTCAAATATCTTGTAAAATATAACCTTTTCAAAATTTAATATTTCAAATATTTTTTTAATTAGTTTTTTCAAATTTATTATTTTCATTTTTAATCTAAAATTTATATATTTTTTTTTAAATTATAAATTATAAATTTAAAATTATAAATTTAATTTTAAATTTAAATTTACGCATCTAAAGTGTGTAATAACTTTTTATTGTTTTCATTTATTATACCTGTGTAATATATATTATACGGATAGTATGTATAAAAAAAAACTAAAAAACTGAAAAAAAAGAAGAAAAGTTTATTGTGAGTTTTCTTTCAATTTTCCATAGTTAATTTATTGTTTCTTTCAGTTATCCAACGGTAACATTCATTTTTTAAAAAATTTTGATTTTTATTATTTTTTAGTTTTTAAAATTTGCTTATTAAAATTTACTTAATTATGAATTAAAATATTTAAAAATTAATAGTTATTTTTCAAAAATAAAAAATATATTATTTCAGGAAAATAAAGAAGATTTGTTTGGAAAAATTATTTTGTAAAAATTAATAAATTATTTTTATAAATTAATAAAATAATTTTTAAAAAATAAATATATTTAATATGAAATATGTATTATGAATAATTAAAATAATATGAAATTTAATTGTGAGTTAATATTATTATATTTTTTAAAATATAATTTATCATAAGAGAAATATATTAAGATGAAGGATAATGAAGTGATGATGTATAATTTGTTATGAATGTCCTAAGGGCCATGCTAATTTTGGAAATTGAACCGGGCCCCACGTTTGATGACAAGGACAAAACATGTCTCTGTATTGGGTGGCCAGAATCCTCTCCTTTTCACTAACAAATTTACATAAATGACATTTTAAGAATTGTGTAATGATAGATCCAATGGTCAAGAATTAATCAAGATCAATAGCCGCAAAACAATTCCTGCTTAAAGAAAGAGAGAGAGAGAGAAGGGGTTATGACATCTAATCTAAGTATGGGTTTTAAGATATAAAATGACACCACCAAATATTAACTTAATCAGATAGAGTTTGCTCTTTTTTTTTTTATTATTATTAATCATGCATAGATTTTTGGAACAAACGTCCGAAATTAGCCAATAAATTCTATTGTAAATTTAAAATTGGATTGATTTTCAAATTTTTAAATTGAATTAGATTGAGTCATGTAAAATTTTATCTAAATTTAAATCAAATTTTAACTTTTATTTTTTAATGAAATTAAATAAATTTTTTTCGGATCAGAAATTGCCACCTCTAAATAATTTGGACAATTATATATATATTAGATCTAAAATGACTAATGTTTGAATAATTATATGTTAATTATTAATATTTGGACTCTAAAATCAAGTAAGACCATGTAGGTAGTGTGGGTGCAAGTGCCAACCCCATGTGGGTACATTTCTGCTGCCTAGCAAAATGCATTTAGCATAGGATTTTAACCACCAAATACCATGTGGGATTTTCCTCGGATGCTTTTCACTACTGGACTAATTAATGTACAAGAATAAAAAGAAGAAGAAGAAGGAACTAGAGGAACAAGATCTACATGCAAAACCCATTATATTGCCTCAAGAAATATGAGCATACCCAAACATCTCTTTTTCTTTTCCTTTCTGTAATTTCCATAATAAAAGAAAAAAAAAAATGCCAATGCATTTGTAAAATATTAGATTATTAATTTCTTTTACTTAAATTAACTCAAGTGTTTAAATTTTGTAAAGAAATTGATAATAACGTTTTTGTTAAATTAGATTAAAATAAAAACTTATTAATAATATAATGACTATAAATAAAATTAATCATATAAAAAGTTGCATTGTTCTTGAATTAATACCATAGTGGTAGGAGTATTTCTTGATTTTAGTTGAATTGAGTTTAATTTTAATTTTAGAGCTCGTTTCGAAATTAAATTTTAATACATCATATTGATTTTGAGTTTAAATTTAATTAATTACAATTAATTTTAAATTTTTTATTTATTTTTTCTATTTTAACTTATTGAATTGATCTTTCTCAATATTCAAATATATAAAATCAGTTTCAATTCAATTGAGAGAATATCTTAATTTTTTCAAACTTAATCCTAATTGGATTTAGGTCAAACTCAATTCATAAATAAGTCTACATAATAGCTTAACTTAAACATACATTTAGTGGTTTTTTAATTAAATTTTAATCGATATTTAATTTTACAATCATATAATTTTATAAATAATTTTTATTTTTATTAAGCAAATATTTATAGTAGTGAATATATATTTATTCTTTAGTGTCAAAATTTGAATTCTAATTAAAAAAAAGGTTAAGACCATAATATAGTATGTTGCTTTAGGTTGTATATCCACAAATTGATGTGTTTCTTTATGGATATAAGGTAAGGTTTGTAGAACATAGTTAACTAATTGGTCGAACCAGAAAATTGGAAATTAAACTAAGAATATGGTTGGTAAATTTTTTTTTATTGATTTCGAAGAATCGGATAAAAAATTTATAAATCGGCCAATTAACCGATTAATCGATGGCACCGAATTGATTTTTTTAATTTGAGCAGATTAACTTTTTATTTTTAAATTTTTTATCAAAGCGATGTCGTTTTTGTCAAGTAAAATGACACAATTTTAAATTAAAAATAAAATAAAAAATTTCAGTAATTTCGCTTCAATTTTACTCGACGCTAAAATTATAATCTTATTACATATTATCTTATTGCGTCAATAAACGTGAAAACAAATGAATGTTAATAATTTATTATATATATATATATATATATATATATATATACTTTTTAACTTAATGTGATTGAATTAACATCATAAAAAATATAATTTTATATAAATTTTTAATTTAATTATAATTATATTATATTTATTTTTATTATATATATAATAAATATTAAATTATATATATTATTATTTTTTTATTTAATTAATTTGATTTCGATTAGGAATCTCTTTTTGTTTCTTTAATGGTTGTGAACATGAAAACATTGTTACAGACACACGCATGGGTCTCCAAATTCATTGAGTGCTTCTATGTATAATATGAAAAGTCATTCCTCGTTACCAAACATAGAGTGGAGTGGTACTAATGAATCATAATAACCTGTCATGCATAACTATTATATATATATATATATATTTCATCTTTTGGCTTGCTCCATTGTTCTATTTCTAATTAATCATGTTTTCTCTATATCTATAACTTATTTGTAATAACTAAAAATTTTATTAAATTTTTTTGTAATTATAGTTTATCTATAAATTTATTTTTAATAAATCATAAATACTCAAAAATTTATTTATTTTAATTTTAAATAATTAATTATATTTAAATCAAATTAAAATTGTAGAGATTTTAAATTAATAAGATTGGAATTATTTTTAAAATTTTATTACTCTTATATAGAAGTTGATTATGTTTAAATATCTAAAAATTGATAAATGAATTATAAAAGAGTACATATAGATTTTGTTTGAAAACAACTCATATAAAAAAAAATAAATAATTCAATTTAATTTTATTAATAGAATTGAAATCAACTCTCATTCAAATATTATGTGCATAAATAATGAATACAATTTATTTTATTTTCAATTACTTATATTATTTAAAAATAATTATTAATAATAAAACTTTAGGAGGTGATGATATATATAATTATGTACTTTATTGAAAAATTAAATTTTAGTTAAATTAAATTTTTACGAAATAATATGGTTTTTATTTAATTTAAAATTATTTATATTTAATACTAAAATAATTAAATTTCATAAATCATCTCATTTTAAATATGAAAATTATTAAAATAAAATTTATTCCAATTGAATTCTTATGAACTTTGAGTTTTCAAACAGGAATAGTGTGATCATTTTATCACAACTTCATATATATATTTAATACATGAGAATTCATTTTGTAAAAAACGAAAAAAAGGGAAAAAAAAAAAAAAAAGAGAATGGTATCAAATGAAGAAAACGGCCTCGTTTCAAATACGGATTTAAATACGCAAAATCTACGTCGTCTCTCTTCAAAACACGTGCAAAGCGCGTTTCTCTCGTCTCAAAACGCTACCGTATAAATTACACCGGCAAAGAAAATCCACAGAGTCGAGCCACAAGCTAAAAAAATACGTTGACTACGTAGACAAATCGTATGCGTATAGTATATGTATATATTTCAGCTATCTGTCCGTAAGCGTCGTTTTCTACAGCAAAAATCCCTGAAGAGAAGACAGCTCTCTCTCTCTCTTAGCTCTCTCTCGCTTTTTGTACTTTTTTCTCATTTCTCTCTCTCTCACACACACATTTCACTGTAACAAAAAACAAAGCTTTTCTCTCTCTAAAAGCTTACCGTTTTCAATTTCTTGTTTTCTTGCTTGCTAAATGGCTGATTTTCGCAAGCTGCAACAATGAAAATCACCGGAAAACCGCATTCCACGGCGACATTTCCTGAGAAATCTATTACTTCGAAACCTCAAAACCCGCAGCCTCATCCAGATCTCAAACCTCAACGCCACACTCGGAACCGGAACCGAAATCCTACTCTTACTCGATCGAAAAGAGCCGGTACTCCGGTTGGAAGAAGAAGTAGAAGCCGACCGGAGACTCCTTTCTTAAAATGGAAGATCGAAGATAGAGAGAGAAATATTCGAGTTCAAGAAGATGAGGTTGGGCATGAGCTGGAAGAGAACTTGCAGGGTAGTGCTACTAAAGGTCACCGGATAATCTCGAAGGCAGTTTCTGCGAGGAAGCTGGCTGCTGGATTGTGGCGGTTGCAGCTGCCGGAGGCTGTGGCTGGTGGTACTGGAGAGAGGAAGAGGAAGGATCGATTAGGGTTTCAGGTGATTTGATTTTATAATTGGTTTGTGCTTTTTTGGAAAGATCTGATTTTTTGGGGTAATAAATAAGAACTGGAGTAAATGTGTAAGGTTTTATAGCTGTGGAGAATTATTTGATTTAAGTATGTATTGAGTGTGATCTAATGGAAGTTAATTGTGGTGTTTGGTTCTTGTTGCTTCGTTTTGAAGGCTTTAAATTTGACCACTGATAATTATTGCTGGTATTAATTTTGGATTGTCAAATATTAAAAATATAATCTTTAAGCAATAGAAAAACAACTACATAAAATGAAGTAAAAAAAAAAATTGTAATTTAAAGTGGCTTTTCTAGTAGAATCCTACTAGTTTCTTTGATCATTACACAAGGCTGCTGACTTCAATTCTAGAACTTTTTGCAAGTTTGGCTATGTTTTTCTGATTCAGGGTCTTGGGCTTAAAAAGTTTAGTTGATTCTATTGTCAACTATATATGCTGAAATCTATTTACTCATATCTGGTATAATTGATCATTATTAAGGATATTTGTTCTTCTGTTTAAATGACATTAGATAACCTGGTCTGTAAGTGAATTTGGGGTTTCTGATAATTTGGTTTTGTTTTAGCTTTGGATGGTAATCGAATCTATTGTTTGCTGCTATCTGCTCAACCCTCGTTCGAATGACTTGCAGAAATCCTGACTCTTACTTTGAGTTGTTGGGATTGGTCTTCATTAAGATATTTGATTGGTTGGTGTACCTTAGGCTATGCAGCATTTTATTTTTCAATTTTGGATATTTTTAATTTTTCTTGTTATTTGTCTCTGCAGCCTGGCGCTGGTCATACGGGCATCTCATTTATACCTCATCATAGCGGCAAAGCCAATGGTTCTGAAGCACAGGATCCATTTCAGAGTCCGAATTCTGTCTCTCGTATGAAGAATAGATTCTTGTGTAAGGTATATGCATTCCTAAATTTCCTTAACTGAACTGTTAGCTGTTACTGGATTGTTCCATGCGGACAAGATTTAGTCACACTAATAAAACTGAAGCAGGACTCTTTTGCTTGTATTATAATACAGTATACTTGCATGTCATATATATTATGACAAATAAGCCACATCCGATTTTACTGATATTCTTTTTGAAGGATTGATGTCAAGCAATCATCATGATCATCTAGCTTATATACAAAATCGCTTGTTTTCTTATGGTCAGGCTTCTATATTCCTAGTGACGACTAGGACGCAAAGTTAATGCGGCATTTTGTTTAGCATTATTCAACCATTGAAATTTTGATATTAGATTAAATTAAGACATATTTGGATGCATAGATGTATTCTGGTATATGAATGTATATATTTACATAAACATTTATATGGACAAAGTGGATTATTTATCAAATCTGAATAGTTAAATTAGAGAAAAGGTTCAGCAGCTTATCAAATGAATTCAACATTACAATCAACATGCATATAAATATATGACTAGTTGAGTCAATTTTGTTGGGATTCAAAAGGGAAAATCATCAATCACATAGAGGGGGGAACATATGAAACACATTGGAAGATAAGAAAAGTCTAATCCAGAAAACTGCTCCCGGTTTGTTATATTACTGGTGCCAAGATTTTTTACATTGATTGCACTTTTGAGCTGTCTTATAGTTGGCATTGCTTTCATAAGTGCAAGGTTGTGATTTTGTATTCATAGACAAAATAATTTGTGTCCAAGATGGATTGGATGAAAACATTATTGACTATTTTGCTACGGAAAAGTATTAATCTCTGGAATATGGTCCTTATGATGACTATTAATTAGCAATATAGTTTTGGAGGCAGTACAGCCTCATTTTTTTGGTCTAATAGTAAAAACTTCAGATTGTTGTTAACCAGAAGATGATATATCTGCAATTATTGTTATTCATGATAATTTTGAGATCATAGAATTTAATGTCTGCTTTTTTGTTTACGTTATTTAGTACTTAGAGAGCAATTATATATTTATATCTCTTTCACTTTTATGTTTCCTTGTCTAATGCTGGACCTGCTCTCCTCTATTTCAGCTTGAACCTTCATTTCAATTTTCCAACTCTGCAATGGAGGGTGCAACTAAATGGGATCCTGTCTGCTTGGAAACGTTAGCTGAGGTCCGCCAGATATACAGCCATATGAAGCATTTTGATCAACAAGTTAGTGCTGTATCAGTGGTTTCTGCTCTTGAAGCCGAGCTAGAGCAGGCTCGAGCTCGCATTCAAGAGCTTGAAGATGAGCGCCGGTCCTCGAAAAAGAAACTGGAGCTCTTTTTGAAGAAAGTCAGTGAAGAAAGGTCTGCATGGAGGAGCAGAGAGCATGAGAAAATTCATGCATTTATTGATGATATTAAAGCTGATTTGAGCCGTGAAAGGAAAAATCGCCAAAAGTTGGAAATTGTAAATTCCAAATTGGTTAATGAACTGGCTGATGCAAAGGTTTCAGCAAAGCGATTTAAGCTGGATTTTGAAAAAGAAAGAAAGGCCAGAGAATTGGTTGAGGAAGTGTGTGATGAGCTTGCCAAGGAAATTGCGGAAGACAAGGCTGAAGTTGAAGCATTAAAGAGGGAAACTCTGAGATTGCGTGAGGACGTGGATGAGGAAAGGAAGATGTTGCAGATGGCTGAGGTATGGCGTGAAGAGCGTGTTCAAATGAAGCTGGTTGATGCGAAGGTGGCACTTGAAGAGAAGTATTCTCAGATGAACAGGCTTGTAGCAGATTTGGAAACTTTTCTAAGATCCAGAGGTGCAACCCCAGATCTGAAAGAAATGAGAGAAGCAGAATCACTTATACATGCTGCTGCCTCTGTGAATATTCAGGAAATAAAGGACTTCAGATATAAGCCGCCTAATCCAGATGATATTTTCTCTGTCTTTGAAGAAGTTAATTCAGGTGAACCCAATGAGAGGGAGATTGAACCATGTGTTGCCTACAGTCCTGCCAGCCATGCGTCAAAAGTTCATACTGTTAGTCCTGAAGTGAACGTGATAACCAAGGATGGCGATCATAGACATACTGATGCATTTCTCGACCACAATGGTGATATTGAAGAAGATGAAAGCGGTTGGGAAACTGTGAGCCATCTTGAAGATCAAGGTTCAATTTACTCTCTGGAAGGGAGTGCCACATCTGTCAACAAGAATCACAGGGACAGTAATGTCTCAGGAAGTGGAACGGAATGGGAAGAAAATGCATGTGATGAAACCCCAATAACTGAAATTAGTGAACTCTGTTCTGTGCCAACAAGGCAGTTGAAGAAGGTGTCATCCATTGCAAAACTTTGGAGATCAGGTCTGAATAATGGAGATAGCTACAAAATAATCTCAATAGATGGAATGAACGGCAGACTTTCTAATGGAAGGAAATCCAATGGGGGCATTATATCTCCAGATCGAGGGTCAGGTAAAGATGGACTCAGCCCTGATTTGGTGGGTCAGTGGAGTTCGCCTGACACGGGTAATCCTCACATAACTAGAGGAATGAAGGGTTGCATTGAATGGCCCCGAGGGGCGCAAAAGAACAGCTTGAAGGCAAGGCTTATGGAGGCAAGAATAGAAAGCCAGAAAGTCCAATTGCGCCATGTTCTTAAACAGAAGATCTAAGCTAGATGTAGTGATGCAAATTTTATTTGTCAAAATTGCAGAGAAAAGCAAGGTCGAAATAAGTAGTCATTCTCTGACCGTGCAGGTAGAGGTAGACATTTTTCTCGATGTAAATTGCTCAAAAAGGTTTAAAACGCATCATTGGCTTCATGGACTAAAAGGGGCCCATTTATTATACATGTAATGCATTTTAGAGGAAATTGCTATGGTGGCCTTATGGTCAAACATAGAAGTCTCAACCCATAGCTAATGGCATTATGGGCCTAAAATGGAAGAATCAGTACAATCTAGCTGATGTGTTTTGTCCGATGATGAAAAGGAAAATTACCCAATAACAACCATAAGAGGAAGGAAACACTCACGTTCTCACCGATTTTTATATATCTTTTATTAATTAGGATTTCTTGGTGAAGTTTGATTTTTTTCTTATTTAGTAATATATTAGCATTTATTAGAAATCTTCATATTTATGATTTTTCATCTAAAAAATATCATGTAAACTGATTCTCTACCTGTTCTTGGAAATTAATGATTTTCTTATTTCTGAAAAATTTAAGATTTTATATAATTTAAACTGATTCTATACACTTTTTCAGAAATTAATGAATCAGATCCTTACTTTGTAGAATTTCACACTAATTATTTTCTTATTAAGGAAAAAATAAAAATTTATGAATTTCTTATCTATAAATTTATGCACAAGAACGTTTGTTTTAATATCATCTGTTTGCTCGAAAACCATTAAATCTATTCCCTTCCATCTCCTTTCACTTTCATTATAATTGAGCACAATGGGAGATAGTAGCGCGGAAAAGAGATCGGAAAATCAATGCCCGCCGGCAACTGGGCCATACTCTTGGTTTGTTGATACTCACGACGAAGAAAATAAAAGAGCAAACCTTTTGGACCCTATCAGACCCCAACAACACTCACCATAGGAGAATCCTGAGTTGGAAAATAAAATTTGCCGGGCTTCAAGTCATGGATGGTGTGTTTTGTCTGATAAGAAAGATCGTCACAGCTTCTCTCTTTGGAACCCCATTACTTTTGAGACGATCGAGCTACCAAAACTTGAAGTAGAAAGATTCAAGAATTCGGGATTGTTCTTTATTTGTCCTGAATATTCTGTTTCCTGTTCTGCAATTGATCCAGAAATACAAGGGAATTACCTATATTTTTTTTTTTGGCATGAAAGGAAAAATTTGTACTCCTACAATATAGGAGATGGAAGTCTTTCAATAGTCGTTCTTTCTCCAAATCTATCAGAAAAGTCTCCTTCATCCTCATCATTCTGGATAATGCCTGATACTAGGTAATACTAATTAATCTCAGCCTTTTGATGTGAATTTGAATAATTTTGATATGTTTCTTTTTGGCTATTTTGGTAATGAAAATATAAAGTATTCAATATTGCATTAAAAAAAATCTTAAAAAAAGAAAAGAAAGAAACGTCACTGTAAGCTGTATCCATAACTAGTCATTATTATATTTTTTTATAGCATTACTTTGAGTTGTACTTTATATATACCAATAAAGAAATATGTACAAATATATTTACACGAAAATATGATATAATTGTTGGTTGTTATCTGTTACTATGGAGAATCAAGGAAAAGAAAGAAAGAAAATAGAAACAAATGTAGTTTTGGAGGAAGGAGATGTTGATCAAGTAGCCTATATTACTAATCTTCCTTCACATGTTACTTCATTGATTGTCAAGCGTCTTGTTCTACTCAGTTACTTGAATTTTCAGGCTAGTTGTCGATTGTTTCGGTCATTAGCTCCTCCAATCGAATCAAAACTGAACTTGAATTTGTTGGAGAACCATTTGTTATCTCCCTTTATGTTCTTTGAGAAAGATGGTGTTTTCACTTTTGTTGATCAAAATAATGGTGATAAAAATTTCATGTACTTACCACAACAGTTATTGGGAAACTTAATTTGCTACTCAAAAGATGGTTGGTTTCTAATGTCTAGAGATATGGCTTTCACATATTGTTTTAACCATTTTTACAGGGGTGATTCTTAAATACCCATATTGTTACGAGGCATTATTTAATAGGTGCATTGGTTTCTCAACATCTCCAACTGATTCAGAATGTCTAATTGTTGATGTTTGGAAGTCTCCTAAAATTATTGCCCTCTTTGCTCGCCGTGGTGATGCAGAATGGTCTCGTAAAGAATATTATGATGATTCTGCATTTTTTTTTTCTGATAATAGTCCAGTGTTTTACAGCAAACATTTTTACTATTTGGGTCAAGATGGAAATTTAGTAATTCTGAAAATAATTGATGAAATGGACATTACTTGGAAAGTTTTACAAAAAGCCTCAAAGTCCTTGCAGTAATTACCAATAAAATTTTCTAGTTGAATGTATTATATTTTCGATATAAATTTGAGTGAACCGTTGAATGTATTATATTTTCAATATAAATTTGAGTGAACCAACCTTAAAAGCACTCTTGTTAAGATTAGGGTGTTCATATTTGTATTTAATCAATGTGTTATATTTTTTCATAATATTCTAAACAGTCGTCTTAAGTGGCAACTGGATGAAAATAATTTTTGATGAGCACAGTTGACACTTGCAAAGTTGTGATATGAACTGGGTCAAAATAGAATTTAAAGTTGGAGGAACACCCATACCAGACAAAAGAATTAAAAAGTCTGAGGATAACCTATACCGGATAAAAAAATAAATTTGAAATTCGAAAATAAACTCATACCGAGATAAGATATATAATTGAACCCAATCAAATTTATAATACAATGGGAGTGATGCAATAATCAATTAGGCTTTGATACCATATTAAGTTTTTAATATAGATTTAAAAAAATCAATTTTAAAAAAGTTAAGGTATCTATTTCTATATTAATTATTTAACATGTTTGTATTTAATCAATATCGGATATTTTTTTATAATATTCTTAACAAAATGTGATGAGGAACTTTTATCCGTATTTGTGGGTGATAAGGGAATTGGGTTCAAGTTTTCAGGCTAAATCAATTTAAAATGACTTGGACTAGAGTTGAAAGCTTGGGAAAGTACATGATTTTTGTTATCAGATCATCATCATTTTCCGTTGTAGCAAAAATCCCAGGAATGGAGAATAAAATCTATTTCCCTAGATTTTATGGACAAATTATGGTCTTCTACTCTCTTGATTCCAATAAATATCATTCCTTTGATAAAAAAAATTCACCTATAGAATTTTACAATTGGGCATTGTACCAAAGACAACACCACAAAATATCAATCTGCAGCACCCTACATGTGATCAATGACAGACTACTTTCTCGATGGAGTAGTAAATCTTACATTGGGCATTGTATACAATGTTTCATGTGATCTTCAGCTGGCGAGGGGTGGTCTCAGCCATGCGGTCTGATCAACCGTATGACTTTTATGAGACATGCTATCAGGATATGTAGTCTCTGTCTACTTTTGTGGATTTTGCTATCTGTCATCGCTATTTGAGCATTTGACTCAATATATTGATATATGAGCTATTAACTCATTATGATGTTATTGGAGTATTTGGCTCACTATGATATTATTGGAGCATTTGGCTCACTATGATGTTATTGGAGCATTTGACTCAACTTACATGATTGATATAAGTTCTATATGATTAATTTTCTTTATGCTCTATTGTTTCATTGAGTACCCTTTTTACATACATGTTACCCTTACTGAATTCCAATGGATATATCCTTATTTATTTATCTGTTTATGAGATATATTCATTTCTATTCATATTATTTACATATTGATGACCATTTATTCTTTCCATATTTTTAACCTCACCAGGGAGGTGTCTATATATTATTCACTGAATATAATTTCACATTTTAGAGGCTTATAATTTTTTTTCAGAATTCAGTAGATAGCTGCGGTTCCAACCATATTCTTCTCCGGTGCTGGAAACCCCTATAGTTTATGTATATTACTTTCTATAGTTTATGTTTATTTAGTACTCCATGGTTGAAGATGTTAGTATTGGTAATATGTTATATGTAAATTATAAATTATTTTATCTCGGTGTAAAAAAAACATTATGATATACTTAGTGGATATGATATATGATTATGATTTGAGAAGTAGTGAAGTGTTATGAATGTTATTTGAATTGTGGTAGATTTGGGGGAATAAGGATGACGAATATAAGTGTCATTTCTTCTGTAGGTTGTGTAATTAATATAATAGAAGAGAGGGACTTAAGTCCCGGGTTTAAGTATGAATATTCGGGGAAGTTATGATGAAATTTCTGTAAATCGTATGCATTGAGTTCTACTGGTTAAGGGGCCTTGCGCTTACCTATACCCTAGGACCGTCGCATTCCCTGAAGAGGGGGATATGACACTAACAATGTTCATACAAGATAAATCCTTATTATTCTAATCATCTTTTAAAATCCTAATATGCTTTCTAACATGAATTTAATCACTTATCAAGGAAATATATAAGATTGGGATGAATAGCTGCTATTCACCCAAAACTCTAAATCTATACATATCTTGCTTATAATCCATAATAAATACTAATGATATTCTTAAACATCAATACTTAACTCATATTCATCTATTCTAAGCATGCATTAACTTATCTTAAACTTAGATTGAAGTTTGGAACAATTATCTTGAATTTTTAGAAATGGAGAATTCTTGAGAAATCTGAAATCTTGATATTCTTAAAGATTTGATTTTTGATTCTTGTGTTAATGGAGATGAAATAAGTGTTTGAGAAGAGAATTTAATGAATTTATGGGTGAGTGAAGTGCATTTATGAAGAAATAAGGAGAAGGAAACGAAACAAATGAAATCTGAAAATGAAGAATAAAGGTCAGATATTTATAGGCTTGTGCCTTCACGCCCGTGAATAAGCTCTCACGGTCGTGAAGGCCACTATTCACGTTGGGTTTGAAGTACTTCTTCACAGCCATGAAGGGACGTTTCACACCCGTGAGGAATTTTCACTCTCGTGAAAGCTATCTTCAAGATGGTGAAAGATATCTTCACCCTCCTGAATAACTGATAGTGAAGAATACTCATATTTTCTCTATTCTAACTTATCTAAACTCAATTAACTTACATATTGTAACACCTTAGCCTAAACCCTAATAGGGACCTTTAGGGAAATAATTTTTTCCTTTCTTATTGATGTGTTAAAGTTATATGTGAATGCATGGAATATATACATATGCATGTTATATGACCTAATTTTTAGGCCTAGAGTTGATTTGAAGTCAGTTGGGACCTAATCGGGCAAGTTTGAAAATTTTGGTAATTGGAGGACCAAATTGTAATTTTGCAATTTTTCGAGTTTTTATTAATTTTTCCAGTATATTTGAGTAGAGGAAAGAATAAAAGTGAATGTAAATGGTCTTAAATAATTTATTTGGGTATTGTA
>CANXYC012236100.1:0-29719 GCA_948193065.1 Aleurites moluccanus
TTCTTTCTTCTTTCTATTCTTTATCTCTTTCTTTCCTCTCTTTACTTCTTTTCAGCTACTACCATCTTCCTTTTTTTTTTTTATCTTTTTCTCGCCATTATCCCCCCCCCTCCCCCCCCCCCCCCCCCCCCCCCCCCCCCCCCCCCCCCCCCCCCCCAACCCTTTTTTTCTTAATTCTTCATATCATTTTGGATAGCCATGAAATCTTCTAGCAAATCTCCCTGGTATGACCATTTGTATTGCAATAGTTAAAATATTTGTTAGCTTTGTCATCTGTCTCTTTCTTCTTCTAATAAACTTGCTTCACATTTTATTTATTACCTTCTCTATTAAAATCTCTTCTATTATCTTGATTCTTCACAAACATAGAACTCCTATTTACATTAATCTCAACAACATAACCATAGACTTCCCTTTGCTTCTCAACCCTTAAGGCCATTGAATAAACCTTACTTACACTAGGAAATGTATCCATGAACAGTTTGATTCCTGACATGGTTATAGTTCTTATTTAATCCCATCTGAAATTGCATGAGTTTGTACATGCAGCTAATCTCGGCTACAATTTTAGCAACACCATAATTGCATACAAGAATTGATATTAGACAAGCCAACTTATCCCAAAGCTTCTTAAGCTTTGTACAGTATACTGATTCTCTTTGTATTTGATACATGACTGGACCATTATTTTCCCCAATCTTTCTTCCAGCTCCTCCCATGGTACTCTAGCACTTTCAACATATAAGGATGCCTCAATTAGGTCCTTCGAAATGGAATACAAAATCCATCAAGTAACCATATAGTCTACCATTTGCCATTGCTTAAATTTATCATAATCCTCATTTGGCATTTCAAGTTTTCCATTGATAAACCCTAATTTGGTCTTAGCCCCTAATATTATTTTCATGGATCTATTCCAAGACAAGTAATTATTACCATTCAAAGCACCATATTTGGATGATCCGAGCTTTGCAGCATCAGAGGATCTCCATTGTTCTGAGGTTGCACATTGTGATTTCTCTGTACTCCACTATTTTGATTCTCAATCTTGCCATCAGTCTCCATTGTAATAAACTCAACAATTGATCTAACAATTACTCGATTTCAAACATCAAACAAGAAACATTATATCTCTCAAGTAAAGGTTTGCTTTCCATATGCAAACACAAACCCTAATTTGATACATAGCTTCAAGCTCAAGAAGAACAAGAATAGAATGGTATCGTATTAGTTTCTCACACCTACTGAATACAAGAGAAAGAGTTTGTATACTTTGTTAGTTTACCAATAGAAAAAAAATAAATAAATGCCAACTTAGCCTCAGACTAAAACTAACAAACAGAATTGAATTTAAGCTAACTAATCTATATAACGTAAATTGAACAACGTTTTCTAACTCTTTCACAAAGCATTTAGAATTATGTTTTTTCAGAAAACAGTTTCAATCTGGACACCAAATAGAACATGAAATTTAGAGTTAATAATCAGACTATCTTTATTGAATAAGGTGAAGGGAAATTACGATGTGCAAAAACCATGGTGGAGAAGGCAAACCATAAGCTAGTGCTAGCTTGATAAGTAGCAGGCCCTCGAAAGTCGTCATTTATTCTGTGCTCAAGAACCCAAACTACAAATCCGATGAACAAAAAAGAACAGAAAGTTGTCACCCAAAGGCCCCATGATAAAGGCTTGAGAAAAATCACAGCATCGTTGTTCTTTTCATCTTGTACTCTCACAAGCATTGATACGTCAGATTCTATGTATGGCAATGTAAAATCAACATACAAAGACCTGTTTGCAATAATTGTTGTATCTCCCACCACAGCATCAAATTTCTGTGTAATATTAACCAAAACATTAAGTTGATAGAAAGTAAAAGTAATCGGAAGAATGAGACAGAGAAATTATATGAAACATAGATAAACTAAAGGAAATAATTTAATTTAATTACTTACACCTAAGAAGACTTGATAGACAAAATCATTGTAATTTCCAGCCTTATCTCCGTTAGGCTTCTCGAAGGGGATGTAATCATAAGAGACATCATAATGTAATTCTTTCATTACAGCATCAAAAACATCTATGCAGTATCCGTTGACTTTGGTAAGGTTAGTAATAGGATCTCTTGTTACATTCACAAATTCTGTGAACGTATCCTTTGTTGGTACTCCAATTCGCAACTTCTTCCCATTTGCTGGAATCTTCCAACCTTTAGGAACAGAGGTTGTATCCCCTGGCCATATAATTGGTGCTAAACTGGCCTTGGAATAAGTTGTTGTTTTCAACTTTTTGACAAGTCCTTTTATTGGTGTCCAAAATCCAATCCCTCTTGGTCCAGCATCATTCAAATTAACAATCTGAAAAACTGATGATTGCAATTGATTATTAGTGAAATTAAAATCTCCTGTAAGGCCTTTGAAACTGGTGTTTGATAATGCTCGGACAAGATTCGGACCATTTGGAGAGAACCTAAGAGTTTCAAGATCATTTAGATTGCTGCTAGAAATATTTGCTCTTTGGAAACCAAAATCTGTAGTCCCAATTTTCTCAGTTGCCATGGCTAATGCCTTTGTAGCATCATAAGCCCACAATCCATAAATGTTCAACCTTGCATCAACCATGTCTGGATGATCTTGATGGAATTTCCTTTTCCATCGAAGTCGAAAATATTCTAGCTCTTTTGTTTTCGGAACATAAGGTTTTACTCCCAATATACCGTGCATTGAATCAGTCACTGAGAAATCTAATGAACTCAACAAGTTAGTCATACCATCAGTCATGATCCAAACATAGCCATCAGTCATCATTCCATTTTCTTTTGCTTTGGTAAAAAGCCTAGCGCCAAGAGAAGGAAGCATATGAACAATGAAAACTCTAGTTTGCATTGTCATCAACTTGTAAAGCTCAACAAGTATTTGATCATCACTAGCTGATGGCGAAATGGCACTCTGATAGGGGACCCTAGTATCAATTGCTTGTAGAGCATCTATTAAGTGAGGCATGACTCCTAGTCCATATTCATTGTCAACATAAACGGGCACTGCTTCTTTCCATCCGAAATATCGAATAATTGCACTAATGGCTTTCACTTGATTTTTATCATTTTGTGTACCTTGGAAAAAGTATGGGCTCCTAATGGAAGTAAGAGAAGGACTTGATGCAGAAAACGATATAATGGGGACTTGAGCTTTTTCTCCAAGTTGAATAACAAAGCTGGCTTGCATTGATGTTGCTGGTCCTAAGATTGCTTGTACTCCCACATCTTTTATCAAATCCAAAGCTGTGTTTTGGAAAGTGATATTAAAAAAGAATCAAGAATCAATAAATTCATTTCTAGTTAATTTTTTTTCTCTCTTCGGAAAATTTTATTTGAAAGAATTCAATTTAATTCAATTTTTATGCACGGGAATTATATAATAGATAATGAATTTAATTAATTTATTTTTAATAATAATGATATTATTAGGAAATTGTAATATATATTTGTGTAACTTGATGATAAATAAAAGCTTAATTATATTAAATTTTTTAGAAACAAAATAGTTTTTATTTGAATTCTACAAAGTATTTCTTTCTAACTAGTAACTTAGGTTAATTATTTCTTACCAAAAAAAACTTAGGTTAATTATTTTGGGTCAGGTTGAATCTAAAAACTCCACTTTTAACTTTGAAACTTTCTTCATATATTACTATTATATTTGCTAAACCCTTTCTTTTTAATATATTTCTTTAAATATTATTAGTTGCATTAATGTAACTGTGTAATATTCGCTAAACCCATTCTTTTTCTTAATTTGTTTGGATCAAAAAGAGCATTCAAATTTGAGATATGCTACTTTTATAAGATTTCATTAATTTTATCAGCTTATTGCTTTTTTTTTTTTTTTTTTTTTTTTTTGAAAGCAAGAATAAAAAAAATGGAGAAAGTTAAAGAAATTAAAGAACCTGCTGCAGCTGCACCAACAACATCTCTGTTAGAGTTGGATGGGTTAGGGACAAGCCTGGTTTTGTAGTGAGGATGGTGGGCATAGAAGTCTGACAGGGACATGTTAATACAGCTCATCCACATCTTGCCAACCCAGTTATCAAGTTCATCAACAACCACACCTACATTTACTGGGATGGTTGCGTTTTGAGCTATTACCATTTCCATGACTAAAATCCCTATGGAAAATAAGAAACAGAACGTATTTTTCTTTTCCAATCTCATCAAAGTATATAATTAAACTTTTAATCAAATGTATTAAAGGAAAGTTATGGAGTAGAAAATCAACAAGTCTATTTATCGGGTTAGCGAGAGGAAAGTAATTCATGTTGTGAAGAAAGAAGAGGAAATAATTTCCATTTTTGGTCAAGCTAGGTCAACTTGTGAAATAATAAGGGTCGTAATCACAGGGACATGCAAGAACCTTGCATCATCACCACCTAAAAATATTTATTTTACTCCTACATAATTAATTTAATATTTTAAATCTCAAAGAATTGGTTCAATGAGTCTCTAAATCTTTAAATTAAATTTTTTAAACTAACGTCAGTCACGAAACATAAATAAAAATTAATTTTATACTGTTTATAATATAAAAATATCTCATAAATTTATCAAAAATAAAATTTTGTAATTAGTCATACTAAATTTTTTATTAATCATCTCAAAAATTAAATTTTTATAAATAATTTTAAATGTTAAAATTATTTAATTAATAGTTATTTATAAATATGAAAGATTAAATAATTAAAAATTATATTTTTATGAAAAATATAATGAGATATTATTATTTAAAATAAAAATTATTAAATTATTTTTTTTTTTTTTAATATATGAATATGACCTTCATATATATTTAATAGAGCAAATCGTGTTTCTTTATTTTTAAAGACGTAAGGTTATATCAATCGTTGTAGAAAATGATAGCGCCCAATCATTTAACGCCTCCTTCTTTTGTCTCTGTCCTCAGTTTGTGGATCTTACTATTTAGTTTTTCGTGGAAGAATCAAAGGAAATTATCATATCGGACAATGGTCCACCCCGATGGTTCTCTCCTTCGAGTGTGGGCTCCGTTTAGAAAAGTATCCTCTCGTTTCTTCTTTTTGTCTTTATTTTTATTTTATTATCTTTATTTGTCTTATTTTTTTCCATTACTCTTGATCTTCTTTCACGTCTACTTACTTATGCTATTATTATTATTATTATTATTATTATTATTTAAAAGTCCCTTTAACAATTAAGAGGAAATAAATTGATTGTTTGATAAATTTAAAAATTTATTACAAATTTAACAAAATAATTGAATTAATTATAGCAGAAGTAAATATTTAATGTAATAAATCAATTCAACTTACAATATTTATGTATGTATCTAATTCAACTACAAATATTTATGTATGTATAAATAAGCAAAATAATCATAAAACAATAATTTCTGATGAGTGTAGGAAAAAGAGAATCAAGCACAAGATTTATACTAGTTTAGCCAACTCATTGTCTACATCTACTTCTCAATATCACACTTGAGTATTTCACTCTGATCATTTTGTGGGTGCAAAATCTAATCTAAATATTTAGGTTTACACTCAAATTTTTACAAAGTTTTTTCACAGGCTCACACTCAAATTTTTACAAATATTTTTACAGGCTCACACTCAAACATTTACAAATATTTTTATAGATTCACACTCAAATCTTAACAAGTGTTTTCACAATACTCACACTCAAATTGTTATAAGTGTTTTTACAAGTTTCACACTCAACTCCTTACAATTAATCCCAAAATGAGCAATGAAAACTCGTAAATAATTCACTTTCTCTTTCTAATCTCACTTAATAGCCTAAAAAAAGTATTGAAAAGAGAAGAATAATAATTACCCAACTTTTTAATAGATTCACCTCAATGAATCTTACAAATAAATGATCTAACTGTTGGGTATATTAAATAACCCTAATATATGTTTTAATATAATACCTAATAGATAATGGACCTTTGTAGTGGGTCTAATGGGTAAGAGCCTATTAACTGGTTTAACCCTAGTGTAACCCTATATATATGCTAGCTAGGGACAGCGTACTAGGTATTCCAAATTAGATACTTAGAGTGTAATGCTTCAATCAATCACATATTGCTTGACCTAAAATCCTAACAATTTTGAAATATTAAGTTTTCTAATTTTTTGGATTCAAGATTTCTTGTTGAATAATTTTCAAGGTTTCCTATTCTTAATTCAAGTTATTAATTAAAAAATCACAACTTAACAAGATAGTGATAGCCGCAAGTTGCAGCGGTTGGTTGAAACAATCAACGGCGAGGACTGGATCCACGAAGTACCAAGCACCGGCCAGAATCACTGCTGGTAAGCGATCGGCAATTGGAGCAACGAAGGTGGTAAGGCTCAACCTAGGGTTGTGTGGTAACGGTCTCACCATTGTCGAGTTCTTGGCTAATAGCGGCTCATCGTTGTCTTTTCAATACCAAAAAGTTGTGAAGCTGACAAATAATAAAAGAACAATTGCTCCAATTAAACCTGCACTAATGGCTATGAAGACAACAATTGAAACTAATTTTTTTTTACTTGGGCACTAACAAAGGAGAAACTATTTTGGGACTGAAGCAAAGAAGATTTGAAACTGGGTCGGTTCGAATCATTGATTCGATTCAAATCATCAGTTCGGTTCAAATCATCAGTTCGATTCAATTGCTAGTTTGATTCAATTGGTTTGATTCAGATGCACTTGTTCCAACTTTTCTTCTATATAATTTTTGCTATTTAATTATCTATTTAAATATATAAAAGAATCGATAAACGTGTTCCGATTAAAATAGTCAAACTAAAACCTTTAGTAGATTTGAATTTAATTTCTGGAAGCGAAAGACTTAATTTGAACTGTATTACGAAAATATATTCTACACTGTTTTGAGTACATTTGCTTATACGATAGAGGACGTTGATGAATCTCAATGGAACAAGAATGATGATTTCTGTAATGACTATTTATTGAATTGTCTTTCTGATCGGCTAACAGAAATTTTTAGCAAGTACAACACTGCTAAAGAAATCTGGGATAATTTAGATGCTCAATTTAAAAAAGAGGAGGAATTGTCTAAAACACACCTAGTTGACAAATTCATGGATTTTAAATTTAATGAAAATATGAAAATCACTCGTCAAGTAACTGACCTAGAAAATTTGATATCTAAATGAAATAATGAAAAGATCATCACATGTAATGCCTTCTTAGTTGGGATAATAATTTATAAACTACCTTCTGCATGGCATGCTTTAAAACTGAAATGTATAGAAAAAGGTGCAAGTGGGACTGAATGATCTCAAACGATTCATCAGAATCGAAGATGAGAACAGAGTTAGAAATAACTTGGAAATGGTCAGACAACAGCAGTCGGCTGCTAACACAATCACACATTCTAAGAAATTTTCTAAGAGATTTGAGTCGACCAAAAATGAACCCCCCAACTTGGAGGCCAAAAAGACAGTTTCTAAGAAGAAAAGAGGCAAGTGCCACAACTGTGGGAGATGGGGTCATTTCATTGTAAAATGTAGGGCTCCTTTAAAAACTAAATCTAACACACCAAATAAAGAAATAAATATGATAGTACATAATACTAAGTCTCAGAATTTTATTGCTATATTCGAAAAAAATAGAAAGGCCAGTACTTCTCCAGAATGGTGGTTAGATATAGGAGCCACATGCCATGTTTATAAGAACAAAATGCAACTTGATGATGCTACTAAAGTCAACGAGACTAGCGTTGTGGCTAGTGGAGACAAAGAAGTAGTGACTTACACTGGTACAATAAACATAGGGCTCTCTTCAGGTAAAATTCTAACTCTCAAAAATGTTAAAATAATTCCATATACCTTAAAAAATTTAATTTATATCAGTCTTTTAGATATTGCTGGCATGAACACTTTAATTTATAATGGTAGAGTAATTTTATCTGTTAATTCTTATTATTTTGGATGTGCTTATTTGGTAGGTGGTATGTATAGACTGAGTTTAGCAAATGAAATAGTTAGTCATGTTAGTTCAAATTTAATTGATCCAAAAATATTGCATAATTGATTAGGACATATGAACTATAATAAAATGGCTAAACTAGCTAAAACTCATAATATACTATTAGATACTTTGATCAAATTTA
The DNA here is from genome assembly GCA_948193065.1 of Aleurites moluccanus. Lineage (NCBI taxonomy): Eukaryota > Viridiplantae > Streptophyta > Magnoliopsida > Malpighiales > Euphorbiaceae > Aleurites > Aleurites moluccanus. The sequence continues at coordinate 8,154 of CANXYC012236100.1, forward strand.
ACAGATGTGAAGTGTGTGCTCAAACTAAAATTACAAGAAAATATTTTCAGTCGGTCTCTAGGAGTACATAACTTCTTGAACTAACACATTTTGACTTATGTGATTTTAAAAGCTTCACAACTAGAGGAGGTCGGAAGTATTTTGTAACATTTATAGACTATTTTTCTAGATTTTGTTATATTTATCTGTTCAAATCTAAAGATGAAGTATTTGATAAATTTAAAATTTTCAAGAATCGTGTTGAAAATCAATTGAACTTGAAAATTAAAAGACTTAGAAGTGACAGAGGAGGAGAATATAAATTGACAGAGTTCAAGGAATTTTGTAACTCTCATAGCATAATACTTGAAACTACTGCTCCTTACTCACCTCAATCTAATAGTATAGCTAAACGTAAAAACAAGACGTTAACTGAAATGTTAAACTCTATGTTATTGATAGCTGGCATGCCTTCTTATTATTGGGGAGAAGCATCTTTGACTGCATGTTACATCCTGAATAGAGTGTCACATTCTTAGACAAATTCAATACTTTATGAATTATGGCATAAACATCCTTGTAGATATGATACTCTAAAGATTTTGGGCTGTATCACTTATGTTAGGATAACAGACCCTAGGAGATCAAAGGTAGGACCTATGACCAATACATGTGTATACCTAGGTAGTGCAGTGGATAGTGCAGCTGATCGATTTTTGGATCTATCTACCAATGTGGTTATAGAATCTAGAAATGCAGTATTCTTTGAGGATAAATTTCTAAAAAATCAAGGATTGACTTTACCTGACACTGTAGAAATTAATTCAGAACCTTTAATCAAAATTGCACTTAATTCCTCTAACACTCCTCAAATTAATGAAACATTAATTTTAAGAGTATCTACAAGAGAGAGAGTTCCTAAAACATTTGGTAAGGATTTTGTCACTTACCATTTAGAGGAGGATCCATCTACTTATAAAGAAACGATGTGATCTAGGGACTTCTTGTTATGGGCAGAAGCTATTGATGATGAAATGAGTTCTCTGTTACAAAATCAAACTTGGCAACTAGTCGATTTGCCAAAAGGGATTAAGACTATAGGTTGTAAGTGGGTTTTAAAGAAGAAACTAAATCCTGCCGGATCAATAGTATGGTATAAAGCACGTTTAGTAGCTAAAGGATATACTTAAGTCAAAGGCATAGATTATTTTGATGTATACTCACTGGTCTGTCATTTTACTACGATTATAATTCTTCTTGCATTGGCATCTATTGAATACTATGTTGTGCATCAAATGGATGTAAAGATAGCTTTCCTGAATGGAGATCTAACAGAGGAAATCTACGTGAATCAATCTGAAGGGTTTATCATGAAAGATTTTGAGAACAAAGTTTGTAAATTAAACAAATCTTTGTATGGTCTAAACAAGCACCTAAATTGTGGCATCCAAAATTCGACAAAGATGTAACGAGCTTAAAATTTAAATCTAGTTATTCTGATAAATGCCTTTACTTTCATTCTGTGTCGAATAAGGTTGTGATTATTTGCTTGTATGTAGATGACATATTGATACTTGGTACAGATCTTTCTACTGTAAATGAAGTAAAAGGCGAATTAACTAAAACTTTTAACATGTCAGATCTTAATGTAGTAGACACCATTCTTTGAATGAAGGTAAGTTTTCGAGGGCAAGGTATTACCCTTAGCCAAGCTCATTATATTGAGAAACTACTTTCTAAATGGGGATACAGTGAGTGCAAAGTGGCTGAGACACCATATGACCCTACTAAAAGACTAAGCCCTAATGAAGGAGCTAGTGTGAATCAATTGAATTATTTCAAACTGATTGGTAGTCTCATGTATGCAATGAGTTGCACTAGACCAGACATAGCCTTTACAGTTGGCATGCTGAGTCGTTTCACTAGTAATCATAGTCAAGAGCATTGGAATGCCTTAACGAGACTAATGAGATATCTTAAGGGTACTCTAAATTATGCTCTATGCTATAATGGTCATCCTCCTATCTTGGAAGGTTTTTCTGATATATCATGGTGTTTAGAATTTAGAGACAGTAAATCTACTAGTGGTTATGTTTTTACACTGGATGGAGCAGTTGTGGTATGAAAATCCAAAAGACAGACTTATATTGCTTTGTCTTCTATGGAATCAAAACTATCAACTCTAGCTTCGGCAGGAGGAGAAGCAGAATGGATAAGAGATTTGATCCTGGATATTCCATTGACTTGTCTAAAGATTAATTTTTTAAGTTTGTTCTGTGATAATCAAGCTACAGTTTCAGTAGTGAAAAACTCACTCTTTAATGGTAAGAGGAGGCATATTAGGATGAGACATGCAACGCTAAATTATCTTATAGAACAAGATATTATCACTTTGGTTGATGTGCAATCAAAGGATAATATTACAGATACACTGATAAAAGGTTTGAACAAAGATTGAATATTCAAAATTGTGGGGGAAATGGGGTTAAAAGCTATATAAGATAGGTATTAACCTACATCTGTGTTATTTTGAATTTTTGAATCTTCGTTTGGTGATTAATATATCATTCCACATTTGATAATATATCCTTTTGGGCGAATTGTCTCATTCCACATTTGATGAGATAATTTATCTCCATTGGATGTTCTGTCCTAAGCAGTTGTATCATTCTATACTTGATGATACAGCTTAACTAGATTTGAACTTGACAGCTGTAACATTGCATATAAAAACATGAAATGGTTCTTTTGAAAAAGAAATTGTTTAGGTCTTGTTCTTATAAAGAAACTTGACATTGATGCATACTATTATTGACATTAATGTATTATTGGTATTTATGCTTAATTGACATTAATATATCATTATTTTCAGTCATTGTGGTATTGTGCTAAGTTCTTTTGGATGAACTAGACACTTTAAAATGTTATATAAATGATTGGATTCATATGAAATTCATATTTGATAACTTATAGGAAATGACGAAAATGAAGGAGCAGAGCTGAACTGGACTTCTGATGAGGATGATCTACTTGATAAATAATTCCTCTATAACTCTGGACTGTGGGGGACTATTATATTTTCTTTAAGTTGAATAAATAGTTTACTTGTAAGTGGAAATGTCCATTTTGATTGAGTTTAGTTAAATTCTAAAACTCTATGTTGGTATACTTATTATTCAAATATATTTAATTTATTTGCTTCAGTTTAGTTTATTTCTAAAATTGATAGTGTGCTTAAAGAATTCATATTTTGAATAATGAATCTTTTTGTGATATCATGATTTAATATTTTGTTTTGAACATTATATTATCTATCTATTGAAAAGTGTTATATGTAGAACATAAGAAAAGATTGTTGGGTATATTAAATAATCATAATATATGTTCTAATATAAACCCTAATAGATAAGGGACCTTTGTAGTGGGCCTAATGGGCAAGAGCCCATTAACTGGTTTAACCCTAGTGTAACCATATATATATGTTAGCTAGGGGTAGCATGCTAGGTATTCCAAATTAGATACTTAAGGTGTAATGCTTTAAACAATCGCATATTGCTTGACCTAAAATCATAACACTAACTAATAAAATGAAGTTAGAGATTTGTTTTCCATTTGTGTAAACTTAATAGATGTTGTTCTTAATCATAGAAATATCTCAAATACATATATTTATAGTTTCGACTCAAAATTAGCATTTACCCACTTTATTGGGATGTATCTTGGTCTTCTAATTGCTATATTTTTTTCAAACTTTCATGACATTCGCGGCTGTGACTTTCTCTGGTATCGGTTGCGATTAAAAATGATAGTACCCGTAAATATTTTCTTGTCTTGTACTTGAGTTATTACCACTCTCTAGACTTCTTAGTATCTACTGCGACTTCCTCTGGTAGCAGCTGCTACTTCAATTCTTTAAATCTTAAGTTAGACAATTACAAATTGTGCTTTATTTATTTATTTATTTATTTGTTAGAAACTTTGAGATGTCCATTATAAATTTGTAGTTTATTCCAACTCAAAATCATCCATATTGATGTTTTAAAAAATCCAAACATTTTTTTGCTGCAATCTGTCAGACAGTTTGAATATGTTTTATTAATTTCTCAATTTCTCCTTCTATAGAAATCGGAATCACTTCATTCTTTTTCCATATGAAAATAAACATCAAGAACTTTAATCATATAGAACAACATATCCAAATTCTTTTTCTAAAATTCCCAATAATATTTTTAATTTGCCTCATCTATTTTATCTTGGTCTATCAATTTGAGTATAATTCATTCAAAAATTTATATCTTCATTTTCTAATATTCAATACTCAATCTAATTTGTGTTCCCAAAATTAGATATTCATATCTTTCTATCCATATATGGCTTATCATCTGAATCAATCTATATAAAGTGTAGTATTTGATTGAACTTATTAATTTATTAGATGTGTTAAACCTATACTTTGACAATAATTATAATTTTTCATACCTTAACCAATTCAAACAAATTTGTTAGTATAATTAACACATTAATATATTCTATTATCATCAAAATCAACATCAACCATAATAAAATCTAATATTATTTTTATTATTATTATTCAACTAGAGTCTAACGAATGAAAAAGTTAGGATTTAAAATTAAGTAGGACAAAATATAATGAGCTTATATACTAAAAAAAAAATTACGGAATAAAAATTTGAAATAAATTAATTAATTAAATATCTAAGTACTTAAAAAATCACATTAATAAAAATTTTTTAGTAAAAAAATTACAATTGCTCTTTACAAATTTTCATACCTTAATGGCGACGTGTAATAACTTCATTATCAATAATATTAAATATATATTTATCAATCTATGTGATCAGACAATCAAACATTCATTGATCTCTCATCTTATTATGCAATCCATTCTTCATAAATTTTATAGCAGAAAATGTTATCTCAACTGTGGCTATTGCAACTAGTAGAACAAAGGCTAGAGTTATGAGCCAATAAATGGATACATCACATCCTTTCTTGTCTTCACCAGCAAGATTACCAATTCATACCATATTTAAGAAATCACAACTCGACTTCATTTGTTATTTAATTAATCCAATAATTAATAAATTTTTTTAGCACAATTCATGTTATAATAATATTATATAAATAAGTTGTGACTATAATAGAATAATTTTTTAGTTTATAATTTTTAATAAAATGTTATAACAAAATGATTAGATAAACAAACCAACAAAATAATTGTTTTGATAATGCTTGTAATGTTAAATAAACTACGAGTGATTAAAGAATTATTTAATTCACACATATTATAAGAAGAATTCTTATATAATAATCTAATTTACTAATTACCAATGAGTAGTGGGCATAATTTATAAATTAATTTTACATATTTTAATTATGATAAATTTTAATATTTAATAACATAATCTAACAATTACCCAATCATAATAATTATCCAAAGATTCTTTTCATTTGATTAATTTTGAAATTTTAAATTTAAATTAGAGACAAATTTATCTCATAAAAGTAAAGTATACAAATATTCATACTAAAAAATATAAAAATATACAGAAGAAAAATAGATTGCAAGATAAATTATTTACCTCTAACTCTAAATCAAAATATTCCAAAAAAATATATATATATTGTCACTGTATAGTTTGTTTTGTTTTTCGAACAACATTGTAGAGTTTGTTTCATGAATGTAAAAGGTTTTTGGTTTTAATTGGTTTCTTCTCTTTTTCTTAATTTTGTCTTTTTCCATTTAACTTCATATATAGGAGACCTTTTTATTTTAGAAATGAAAGATCGCTTCTTTATCTTTTAGTTAATTGTTATTTAATATGTTTTAACTTTTATACAAGGGATAAAAGGATAAATTAATCCAAATTCTTAAAAAAAAAAAATATGATTGTAAAAATCGGAGAAATTTACTCAGTTGAATCGAAAAAATTGAAAATTGAATTAAGAATTGGTTCAGTCAATTCTCAAAAATTTATCCTTCAAAAATTAATTAAAAAATTGATAAATCAGTTGATTAATCGGTGAATCAGTTAAATTAGATCGATTTTTTCGATTCGAGCGGATTAAAATTTTTTTTAATTTTTATTATTTTTAATAAAAAATAATAAATATCAAATTATATTTATTTTCATTATATATATAATAAATATTAAATTATATATATATATCGATTTTTTTAATTTAATTAATTTAATCTCGATCAAATTTTTAACTCTTTAATTTTTTATTTTTATCAATAATCAGTCTGATTTTAAAAATATGAAAAAAGTACAATAATTATAAGATAAAGTACAATAATTATAAGGTGGACAAACTATTACTTTAAGGGGGAATCAACACCATATATTCACAATAATTATAAATATATAAAAATAATATTTTTTTTAATAAAAATTGTCCACTTTCTCCTACACGTGGCATCGCGACTGCATAATACTTATCGGAATTTGATTTTTATAGAAAGAGAAAGAAAATTTAAAAAATAAAATAAAATAGGTTATCAGTTAAATGTTAGAATTTGAATCCTTAAAATATTATTTCTGTCCCCATAAGATTAAATAGTGGAGCTCACAAACAGAGGACAAAGATAAAAAGAAGGAGACATTAAATGATTGAGCGTGCTATTAGTTTTTTATAATATCAAATATATTTTTGTGAGTTTAAAAATAAAAATAACGATGCGTTCTATTGAATATAAATAAATATTTTCTTTATTTTTTTTATATAAATTACTTTGAAAAAATATATAAAAATTAATAAATTAATTATTATTTCTTAATTTTAATATAAAATGATTAATATAGTCTTATTTATTATATAACTTCATTTATTATAAAATTGATTAAAAATATATATATAATTTTTAATTAGGGGTATAATTTAAAAAAATAATAAATATAATTTTAAAATTTAAGAACGACTTATAAAAAAAAAAATTGTCTAAAACGATATATATAAAAGAATTGAAAGTGTATTATATTTGTATTTTTTAAATTTTGTTATTAATTTTAGCTCTTAAATAAAATTTTCTTGTTACGGACTAAAAATAATGATGGATTAATTTTGCCCACTGTCCCATTTTACTCTCTCCAAATTCTTCTAGCTTGATACAACAAAAGTAGAAGCATAAATTAATTAATTAAATCTATTTAATTAATAAATTTTAATCTCGGACAGATGGGTGAGCAAAAAAATCGAAAATCAAACCGGCCGCTGTTACAGTGTTATCGCTAAATGCATTGTATGAAGACTGTGTTTGGTGACCCTAAATTATCTTGAATGTAATTTTTTTATATAATATGTATATAACTTATTATATTTGTATGATTTTTTATAATTTTACATATAACATATACTCTTTATATAGTCATAATTTAGTTTAATCCAAACAAGACTCGGATAGTAACTAAATCATGTTTGATTGTAATGTTTTTAATGTATAATGTAAATATATGTAATTTATATAATTCTTATTTATTTTTTGTAATTTAGTATATACTAAATTATTTATAAAACTATAATTTGGGGCCATCAAACATGACCCTACTAAAGTGTATGGAGCGACAACAGCATTGTTGTCGTTCCTCGCACTATTTAGCATTGTTCTTTGTCTAAATTTTTTTTTTTTGCTTAATTTATCTTATTGATAATATGGGAGAAATTAAGTGTTTATCCTTTACAAAACTATAAAGTTCATAAGAAAACAAGTATTAAACATTGGAGCATAAACAAGTGAAGTTACATATTTGTTGTAGATAAATTTGCAAGTGCACAAACCATTAACAAGTGATATAATAGTGAATAAAGTAATCCCATAATAAAAGTTTGTCAAGTACTAAAATTAAAATTTTCCTCATTATTTAAAGAATTAAATATTTAGAGAATGATTTAAATTAAAATTAAATTAAAATATGAGAATTAATCAAATTAAATTTCAAACAATGACATGAAAAGTCTGGAGTTTATATTTCATTAATTGGCTGCATATGAATTATTTCTAATTGAGTTAGATTGAATTTTATCTTATTAGAATTAATGATTTGACTTTTTTAAATTATATTATGTTTTCTTTTAAGATATATATATATATATATATATATTAACCTTATGTCTACTCTCATAACTATAAATAATTAATCCAAACCCATTAAATTTTATAAAAATCCTTTTAACACTCAAAAAAATGTTTTTATCTGTAAACATATCTTAGGTTTAATGTCTTAATGAACCAATATTATACTTGCACTCTTACTATTTCACATAATACTTTAAATATGCAAATAATGAATAATTATTCATAAGAATTTAGCCTTAAGACAATAGAATAATTCTCACAAGTAATTCCTAATTCAATCAATCATATATAAATCAAAGGATTATGCATAAAACTCAAGATAGAAATTTAGCTATTCATAATATGAAGAGAATAAAATATTAATTGAATTGAAAATAAACATCTCAAACAAAATAATTGAAATAAAGAATAAAGTTTAGAGGAACTATAGCAAAGCGGAGAGAAAAGTCCAAAATCTTGAATCTTTCTCCGAACTTGTGAATCTTTAATCTTTCTTACCAAGTCTTTCCACAATCTAAATCTAAACTAATAGAAATCTAAAACTATGAAAGATTTGGAGATTGGGGAGCATCTCCTTCTCCCTACCTTTTCAACTTGTAGAAAACTAATTATATATGGATACATAAAATTTAGGCGTAAGGAGGTTTAGAAGTCCTTAGAAACATAGGAAATTTGAAGTCCCAAACTATCTTTGAAATTTAGTGAAAATAGGAAGAAATTTTATACAAGGAAAAATACTCTCGAAGCTCCGTTAGATGTGTATTGCTACGCATAACCTTTCTCGCACGGCCGTACACCTTTACACTTCAATTTTTCAAAAAATAAATTTTAGATAGTAATATTTTGATATGCACAGCTCACGGCCCATGTCAAAATGAGATATTTTTGCACTTTTCAACCCTAAATCACTACCGACTTCTTCCAAATAACTTTTAAACTTCCAAATAATTTGAAATTGTATTAAAAACTTTCAAAAACCTAAGAAAACATGAAATAAACTATAAAGGATAAAAGTTTTAAGAAAAACAAAGAAAATAAAAATGTAAACAAAACAATAGATAGAATAAATTAATTAACCTTAACAATTGCTCTTACTATTAATATCATAATTTACACTTATAAATAATTAAAATAAATTTTATAATAAATTTAAATATAAAAATTTATTTATTTATAAATTTTAGTAAAATTCATTTTTAAATAAAATAAATTTCACATAAACTTATTATGAATGCAATATTATTGTTTTAATTTATCATTCTCCCCTCTCGATGTGATGAGAACTATTTATTTTTTTTTTTGTTTACATAATTCTTAATTTACTTGTTTAATTTCTTGTGACCTACTTATTTATTTATTTATTTTATTGTTCTTTTCCTGTTTTCTTAGTAGAAGTGTGAAAGAAAAGAAAAAAATTCATTTCTAATTTGAAAAATCTAATTAAGATGTGCTAATTATTAGTAATTCTTTTTTATATTTAGCAAAAAACAAACACTTAACAATTTGTCATAATTATTTTTTATATTACCACTAAAAAATTATCAATGATTCATAATATTATTTGTCATTTTAAAGAAAAAAATAATGTCAAAAAAATTTAGATACTAATTATATTTATTATAAATATAAAAAAATTGTTCTTCCCAAAAAAAAAATATATAAAATGATTATTTAAATTATCGCATATTGAAATGTTAATAATTTTTAGTGGTAATATAATATTATTACTGATGGTCCTAAAACCTTTAAAGTATGGCAGTGGATCTCTATAACTTGGATCTAGGCCTAATTTATTATGTTCGTACTGATGTTAGTGCTCGTGGACATGCAAGAATGAGCAAAGTAAGAAAGTGTTAAAGTTTTAACTTGGAAAAATCTCTCTGATGCGAAAGTCAATAGTAGGAATTGAGCTTCTCAAGGAAGAAAATGACTTTTCCTTGAAAGAGAAGGAATTGGAATTTCTAGAATGAATTAACTTTAGTGATAGTTGGGTGTCAATTTATACCCCAACTACAGATTGTTGGATCGGGCTCTTAAATACATATTCTCATCAGGAAATAGTTCATATATGGGCTAATGGGACAAACTGCTAGTCATATCAATCTCCTTTTGTCACGCGGACTACCCCTGAGCAGATTATGGTCTCTGCCATACCATGCGTAGTCATTGACTTTTGTATAGGATTGCATCTAATAATGGCCAATAAAATAGGTACACTTTATTTTCCTTGGTCGACAATCTTAGTGATGAAGGGATGGAGAGAGGTTCAACCTTGAAGGACCGTTCAAGGGACTGCATTAGAGAGAGTTTCATGGCTCTTTTATTAGGAGCTCAAGCTTGAGGATTTCTTTTGTTTAGAGTTCAACACTATAATCTTCCAACAATAATTTTCTTGTGGGTCATAATAAATTTGAGCCCATCCTTATTAAAAAAATTGGTCATGTTTAGGCCTAGATACTATAGGCCTATTCTATCATATATTTATCCCACATCAGAAGCCTCTTACTGCAATGGAGAGAAGAATTAGCTTGCGACATTTGGCGTAGTTTGAAATATAGTGATGCCTCAAAGATGAACCGATCCTCTTACTCGAAGAAATTCTAGTGTCTGCTAGAAGCTTTTCGGTCTCCTTTGCCTTCTAACAAGTACTCAATTTTTGTATATGAAAAGATGAATTTGCTGGCGGTTATAGACATTTGGCCCAACAGGGCGAAGAAAACATGTTTGGTGCATTTTGGTCTATGCAACCGCCATCATTAGCATTAAATGCATAAGTGGCCGTTTGAAAAATTTCTAACTTAAATATCCCCCATTTTCCCTTTTCCAATTCTTGTTGGCAATTTGATATGCTTTCAAATTCTCTTTGCTCTCTCTTTCTATTTATAAGTCACAACATCCTTAGCTTTCTTTTATTTTCCCTTCTCTTTTTAATCACCTCAATGGCTCTTGCTGCATTAAACCCTTGTTGAGGACCAAGTCCTTAAAGTCTATGAAGTAATTGTTGCTCATTGCAAAGGGATCATCAACTTTGCTTGGATCCAGACTTTAGAAAATGGGAAGGGAACCTTTCTAGGGACAAACCGGAGATTGGATTCTCTTTGAGGATTCCTCTAAAAGATTAGATGATCCTCGTGACCTCAAAGCCAGCGGGACTTAAAGAAATTCCCAAAGATAAGACCCACTATGTGTTTTTTATGGCCCAAATAGAGAAATGGCTAAGGTTCCCTCCTTTAGAATTCATGGTACAATGCTTCAAACAATTTATGGTCAGTACTTTAAAACTACACCTTAACACAGTAGTGGACCTCTATTATCATAAGGTCATTTGCATGTCTATAGGATTGGTTCCTACGTCTAGGATTTTTCAAGTCTTTTTCAAGATACAGGTGAGCAAGGATAGGATAGTCTCCTCCGTGGTATGGTATGGTCATAACTTATTCATCCACAAGGATTTGTGAGTTAGAGACTAGAAGGAAAAGTATGTTGTTATTGAGGTGGATGCTCCATAATAGTTTGGCTACTATGGAGGGGGGTCACTTCCCCTATTCGAGATATGCATGATTTCCCTTCCCTGATTAAAGAGGAACAAGTGGTCGTCAAGACTCTAGTGGGCAACAAGTGGCAGTATGACATCAAACTACTCGTTGGTGCTATCCATTTTGGCCATATTATCAGTAAGTGTCCTTTTAATTATTCTTCTTTTTGTCGTTATTCTTTTAATTTTGAACCATGTTCTAATCAAACTTTTTCCTATGTTACAAAGAATGTGGGCGAGAAGCGCCACAAGGCACTTCTATTGAGATTAAAGGATGTCCCTACTTTGGACATTAACCCTAATATCTTTCTATGCATGATAGACAAAAGAATCAACCAGGTCTGAAAGCATCATATGGTAGAGAATACCATTCCCCAAAGCCTAGCTCCCCAATATATAAGGGAAAAAAAAAGAGTACTGGAAAAACAATTCCTGCTCCCCAACTTGCTGTTGCTCTATAGATTCTTGCAAAAGCCATGGGAAAAAGAAAATTAGGGGAAGCTTAAGCTACACCTATGGCCCCCTTTGCACCTATTTGCTCCTTTCTTTTAGGTAATTTTCTTATTAGCTCGAGCTTAGCTTTCCTCTTTTCAAGTGTCTATTTTGACTTATATTTCTTTTATCTCTTTCTTAGAAGTTTGACCATCCCACCAATACATCTCCAATGAGATCTTGGCCTTACTTATTAGTGGGTCCACAACCACATCTCTTCTTCAACCTTCCTTTGAGCCAATAGAGTCTCTTATACTCTTTTGGGGAAGTCCGAGAGGCAAGGGGATGATTAGTGTCGAGTTTGATAGATAGGAGACTAAGGAAGATGATCCATTGGTAAAAAGGTAGAAGGTGGAGTCTATTGGCCCTAGTGAGGCTGCTCCCTTGAGCGAACCAAAAAGGGTCCATCACAGAGGGAAGAGGCTCCCTTGGTCTAGAGAAATCAAAAAGTTCTCCTCATCTAGAATGCTCCCCTTAGGATAAAAGATCATTACAAGCTGGATGATTGTCGCTTAAGAGGTGAAGACCTTGGGCATATGCCTCCTCATCCATTAGTTATCCTAGAGTCCAGTAACCAGGGTGAGGACCTCTATTGCTATCTCTTTATTCAAATTACTTAGATAGGGACTTGCCCTAGTCCACCATGCAAAAGGACGAAAGGATGAGTCCTACTTATATGAGGAGGCATGCATATAAACTACCTATCCCTAACCCCTTCATTCACCAAGACATTATAAGTGACAAGGCAGAAAAAATCCAACCAGGGTTTGTAAGGATCCTTGAGCACCATCAGATCAACACCACCTTCTAATTCTCGTTGACTCTTGCTACTTTGCTCTCTATCTCCCTAATTGAGTTTTCCAATGAGGTCTTAGCCATCATCCTGATGAGTAAGGGTCTGGATGTAAGTTCTCATTTCTTTTACTTTGTAAATTGAATTTATGCCTCTTTGTACTTTAGTGCTAATTATTTTCATTTTTACAAGTCATGTTCCTGGCATACTAGTGGTTCGCAAGGTTGAGGGTCTAAGATGAATATTATATTGAGGCTCAAGATAGTGAAATCCTTATAGGCACTCAACTCTGAGTGGAATGGGAGAAGGTCACTATTTTGGAATATAAATTAAAGACCCTGAAGCAGCAGTTGACTAACCAAATTGAAATGGATGGCTTTAAGAAGATATGCCAAGAATTGCAAGATAAGTCCAATAGGGATGAAGAAAGGATTGAAAAACTCTTTGAAGAGCTGGAGCGAGTTTGAGCTTTTCTCAAGCAGTAATAAAAAGCTTCAAAAAAATGAGCTAAACTCAAAGCTCAGACCACAAACTTGGAGGCTCGAACATTGGACCTCAATGTTCGAAAGACTTATGTGGTTCTCCTAGAGGGGCAACTTCAAGCTCAGGAAAGGGAGTTTCAAGAACTTAAAGTACTTCCAGAGGGAGCTAGAGGAAACTAAATATAAGCTCTCAACTAAAAGGACTGAGTCATAGAGCTTGACATCAAAGCTCGAAACAACCATGGAGGAGAACAAATGAGCTTAAGAAAATGTTTTAAAACATGTGGCTGATTACTCTATGCCTATGGCCACTACCTATTTCAACAAGATTCTAGATAAGGTTGCCCTTCATTTTCCTGTGGTATTCTCCAAAGTCTTAAAGATGGGTGACTTTGAAGCTCCTCTTAACTAAGAAAGAGAACTTCCTATTAAGGATCCTATTGAGGAGGATTATCTTGCTGATGAGCTCGAGACTGATCAAGGTGATAATCTTCTCCTCACGAACCCTATTTCCATTGTCGAGCTAACTTCTCCTAATGAGCCCCTTTCTTCTAACTAGGAGCCCTTGTCCACTAAAGAGTTTGCTCCAAGTGTTGCACTTATTGATCCTCAACTTACAGATCCTTCTGATGAAGTGCCAACTGGTGCATCCATCTCCAATCCTCCTATAATCCTTTTCCTCCTACGGACTTGGCCAGTAAAGAGATAGTTGTGGACCCTGCTCTACCTTATTTTGAGCAGTCTTATTTTTATACTCTTTGTAATCATTTTTATTTTTCAAATTGTAATAAATAACATTTTTCCATTAATGGTAAAATCTTTTTGTTTATGTTGCTGCCATCTTTTTACTTATGCTTATTGGTATATTTATTTGTTTATATGTATGAATGGATTACTCCTTCTAACTTCCATAATTAATTTACTTTGTTCCCATACGAACTTCAACCACCCAGACTAAATTATTTGCCAAATCAAGATCTATCTTGCTGGCTTGATCATTTTCCTAATTCCCACAATAGTTAATCATACCACTTGATAGGCCTATATCTACTAGGATTACATCTTTGGTCCATAAGTTAGACCTTGAGTGGTTCAATTTGCCCATAGTACATGTTGTAGTTCATCTACCCAACTTCCTCTGCAACAATTTAACATTTTCTTCAGCCCTAGTAGAATTGTTTCATTTGTGACCTCAGCTTGCCTATTTGATTGCGAATGAGCTACTGAAGAGAAGTGTTGCTTGATGTTCAATCCACTCAAAGGTTCTTATATCGACGTTGTCAAATTTTTTCCATTGTCACTGATGAGCTCATAAGGAATACCAATCCTGCACACTATATTTTTTTCATAGGAAAACTATCACCTTTTCTGTTATGATTATGGCTAGAGGTTCGGCTTCTACCTACTTGATGAAGTATTCCACAACTACCAAAAGAAACTTTTTTTGTTCAATGGCCATTGGAAAGGGTCCTATAGTATCAATTCCCCACTTTGGAAAGGGCTATGGACTAATTAGTAGAATTTTATCAGCAGTTGGGATATGCTTACCACTTGCAAACCTCTGACATATTGGGCACTTTTTGAACAATTAGACTGCATATTCCTTTATTTTGGCCAAAAATAACCTTGCTTAATTGCTTTGGCTGCCAAAATCTTTCCACCCATATGCATTCCACATGTTTCCTCATGAATTTCCCTCAACACAATATGCTTTTGAGAACCTTAAGCATTTTTAACCATGGTAAGGAGTAGCCTCTCTTATATAGAATGTCATTGTGGAGCGAGAAGTGTGAGCTTTTGTTATTGACTTTCCTCGCTTCTTTATGGTTTGTAGGCAGTTTGTGATCTTTGATATACTTGATAATAGGATCCATCCAGCAAGGTTGATCATCAATCTCCATCACTTCCTCCTCCTCATAGATGCTAGAATATTCCACTGATCCATAAAAATCTGTATTGGGAGCTTTAATAACTAAGAGGCTGTTAATTTGCTCAATTCTTCTACTTCACCATTCTCTCCTTTTAGGATATGAAATAATTGAACTTTGAAACTTCGATCTCTTATTTTCTGCAAAATGGTCTTCGACTTATCAAGGTACTTAGCCATAATTGAACATTTCGTTTCGAACTCCCATTTAAGCTACTTGATGATCAGCTGAGCGTCACTATGAACCTTGAAGCTTATTAATAAAATGCAATACATAAGATGCAACCCATGAATTAGTGATTATTCTTCTGTTGTATTGTTCATTTTTGCGAATATGAATGTTACAATATATTCAAGACATTACCTATCTGACCCTTTCAATATTATGCCAGCTCGACTCCCTTCAAAATTGCATCCTCCATAGTTGATTGAGCTCTATATTGCAATCCATATTACCTAAGCTCGGCCGACCACAATAACATTCTTCCTGAAGTCTTATGTTGGTGTAGTACCTTGTTTAAAGGTTGGTATGTCACCACTACCCCTTAATGGGCTTAAAAGTATATTTGGAACTTCCTCGAGGAAATGAGTAAGGTATAAGTGAGCTTTTTTAAAGGCAGCTAATTAAGTTCGACTCCTTAGAAAACCTGCTAAAATAATACACCAATTTTTGAACTAAACCTTCTTCTCTGATAAGCATCAAACTAATGGCATTGTTTTTATTGAACAAGTATAACAAGGCTTCTCCACTAAGTAATGGTCTACTCGACACTTATTTGGAGCTTAGGAACCTTTATCTATTCTTCGAAGGCCACTTGACATTCTTCTAATCACTCAAAACGCTTAGACTTCTTAAGTTCTTAAAAAAGGTCATATATTTTTTGGCCTATCAAAACATGAATCTGCTAAGGGAAACTATACGATTGTAACCCGCTGCACCTCTTTGACAATGTAAGGGGGTTCATGTCCAGAATGGCCTTCGCTTTGTCTAGGTTAGGCTCTATCACTTTTTCACTGACCAGGCACCCCAAGAACTTCTTTCCTTGGATCAAGAATGCATATTTCTCTAAATTCATCTTCACCTCGGTCATTACCTCAAACACCTCGCCAAGATCTATGATATGTTTTTCAAAGCTTTTACTCTTTACAATTATATCATCTGCATAGGCCTCTATGTTTATGCCTAGTTGATCTTTGAAAATCTTATTGATGAGAAGCTGGTAAGTGACTCAAGCATTTTTTACCCCAAAGGCATTGAATTTTAGTAGCATGTACCATTTTTTATGATGGAAATTGTCTTCTCTTCATCATTCGGATGCATTTTGATTTAGTAATACCCTTGTTTTATTTCTAAAAAGGACATATACCCATACCCAATCGTTAAATCTACCAAATTATCAATCATTGGGAATGGGAATGAGTATTTTAGACAATACTTATTGAGATCAATGAAATCTATATACATCTTTATGCTTTCATGTGCCTTTTTAATTAACACCACGTTCACAAGCCATTCTTGGTAATTCACTTCTCTTATAAATTTGGCCTTCAATAACTTGTCCATCTCATTGTCTATTATAAGCTCATTTCTCAGCCCTAAAGCATTTATTCTTTTGCTTGACATACTTGTAGTATGGGCTCATATTGAGTTTGTGGGATATCACTTATAGACCAACCCCATTCATTTATGAAGATTCCCAAGTGAAGTTCATTCTATTGTGTCTCAAAAAGTTGCAAGTCATTACTTTATATTTGGCTTTTAGGTTCACATTGACCATTGAAGTCTTGTCTAGGTCCTCCTCCCTTAGAAAGAACTTCTCGAGCTTTTCCACCGATTCGATCTTTCCTTTGGAGACCTAATTTGACTTCTTTATTTCCAATACTGCGACCTCATTTCCCCTCGACAAGCTTGCTTCACCTCTTTTCCTCTTCTCTGACTGCTCACTCGCCGAATCTCTAGAAGGTTTTTGAGTCATGTACATATAAAATTCCCCTCCATCTAGCTTAGGGACTATCATTTTGAGATGTCTTATATTTATAGAGGCTCCTAAGTCATATAATAAGGATCACCCTATCAAAAGATTGTAAGCTAGTGGCACTCGAACTATTACAAACGTTGCTATTACTATCATGCAATCCATTGAGGTTCCTATAGTAAATGGAAGCCTCACCACTCTAGCTGCCAGGACCTCCAACCCATCCAATGTCCATACAAGATTCCCTAAGTCTTCCAAATCATCTTCTTTCAAGCCCATTTTGGCATAAGCTTCGGCTGTTATTAGTTGATCGAGTTGTTATCACTATAAGGATCCTCTTGACTACAAAGTTGGACACTATAGCCTAGATGACAAGCAAATATACATAGGGCACTCTCAAACCACTCTCATCTTCTCTTGTAGTCTAAGTCTTAGTTTGCTGGAAAAAGCAAACTCAGACTCCTCTCTTCCCTTAGCTTGGGCTTTGACTTTATTTTTGCTTAGGATTTTTCATTTGGCCCTCCAGTAAGGCAGTGAATGACCCCTGCAAATCCATCATTGATGACATGTTTCCCTTTATCCCTACTCAACCCATTTCCCCTAACTTTCCCCTTTTATAAATCTTCCAGGAAAGCCTTGACTAATCAGTCTTTCAATCTCCTCCTTAAGCTACCTGCAACCTTTGGTCTTATGTTCATGGGTATTATGGAAGTAGAATTGGTTTCTATTTCTCTTATCAAGGGTTGAGGCTTTTTACATATATTTTGATCTTAGAAGGCCGTAAATACTTCAACTGGGGCAACATTAAGTGGGGTCTATTTGTGACCTTTCGATGTTGCATATTGTTAAGCTTCTTTGTATCTAAAAGTAGGTTTGTCTTCCCTCTTGTTCTACTTTTTTTTTTCTTTTTCCCCTTTGTTCTTTTTTGTTTTTTTTTTTTGCATTACCAATATGTTCTCCCTTCCTCTTCTTAGAGAATTGACTTAATGCATAAGCATCATCTTATCTAATGTATTTTTGAGCCAATACCAGTGCATCCTCTAGATCTTGAAGTGCATGTCTACGGAGAACTTTGGAATGATCACGATGTGCGATTCCATTTTGAAGGGCCTCAACTGCTTTGGCTTGATCCAAACTAATAATTTTCAAAGCCTCTCTATTGAACCTAACAATGTAATCCCTTAGTGACTCTCCCTCCTTTTGTGTCATTATCTCTAAGAACTAAGTTTTTTGCTCTATAGGGATGCTCTGGGTGAACCTCTTTATAAATAATCTTGTGAGCTGAGGGAAAGAATAAATACTTTCCTCTAGCAATCCATCAAACCAAATGGTCATGACTCTTTCTAGGATTCTTCAAAAGTCCCCATATAGCACTGCATTACTAGTTGTTTATAGCTTGATTGCATGTTTGTAATCCATAACATGGATCCTTGGATCTCCATCATATTTTTCAACATAGGTGGTTTGAATTTATCAGACATTTTGTACTCTTAGATCTCTTTGATAAAAGGTGATTTAAGGGTCAAAGCTAAGCCCCTATCCGCTCCTTTTCTAGTCTTGTCTTCCTCATATCTATTAAGATCTTCTTCACCTCAACTATAATGTCTTGGGGCTCATGTTTGCTTAATGCCTTTTCTTCTCAGCCTATTCTTCTAGTGGGAAAAACCTTATATACACTATCATCATCCCTTATAGTTCATCCTCTCATAGTTTATTAGCTTACATAAGCCATTTCTTCCCTTCGATTCTCCCTCACAATTTGTCTACTTTTACTTCTATGTTCATTATCCCTTCGGTCATCGCTCCCCCTCACTGACCTCTAAGACCTTTGCTTACCCCTCTCTCATTTTCTTCCTCCCTCACTCATTCTAAAGGATGTGTGACATCTCCTCCTTGAAGGATTAGATGATTCCCTCCCTGAGTGCTCCTTCTCATGTCTCTTACTATACTTTCTCCTACTTCCTCCAGTTGAATATTTCCTCAGACTAGACTCACTCTTTCCTTCCAAATCTTCTCTCTGACCACCTAAATCTGCCTCTTTTCATTTACTACCCCCTCCCCCCTTTCTGCCCATTCGATCCCCTTTGGGACTTCTTTAGCAAAGACAAGATGTTTGTTTATACCATAAAATGTAGCGTCAGGTGTTATGATGACATCATGGGCACCAAAGTGTTATTAGAAAATAAGGGCTTAGAGTGTTTGGAAGCCTTTATTGAGTTGGATAGCTATGTTGGCAAGGAACTAAAGGTTAAGAGGGCTATCCATTAGAGTGCAGCTAGGAGTTGATAATGGGTTGACAATTTCAGAGCTTAAGGTGTTTCTAGTACGGTAATAGGTTCCCTAAAGGCAAAAGTTTCCCCATGTGGTGTTTGACTAAAAAAAGGGGGATATATTTGGTGTATATGGGTCATCTTAAGAAGGCTTAGTTGGAATTAATGGTGTGAGAGAGATTATTTGAGGACCAAGAAACAGACGGAAAAGAACTATAAGTTTAATAGTCCTTAAAGGAAGAAGAGAATGATCAAAGATCTAATGTCTGAATCAAATGATTTCTACAAATAGTGTCAATTTAATGGTCCTAAAAGCCTCAAAGTATGATACTGGATCTCTGCAACTTGGGTCTGGACTTGGTTTTGTTGGTGTTCGAACTAATGTTAATGTTCGTGGACTTGCAAGAATGAGCAAAGCATGTAGGGACCAAGGTTAACTTGAAAAAACCTCTCAGATGTCAAAGTCAGTAGCAGGAAATAAAATTCTCAAGGAAAAAAATGACTTTTAATTGAGAGAGAACGTATTTAAAGAGAGAAGGGACTGGATGTCATAGAATGAACTAATTGGTGGTAGTTGGGGTGTCAATTTATAACCCGGTTATGAACCATTAGATCATATTCTTGAACACATGTTCTCATTAGGAAGGAGTTCACATATCGGTTGATGGAACAAGCTGCTAGTCATATCATACTCCTTTCATCACACAGGTTATCCCTTGACTAAAGGATGGCCTCTGTTATACCATGCACTGTCATTGACCATTGTATGGGATTGCAATTATTAATGGCTAATGAGATATGATAACTTTATGATTCTTGGCTAGCAATCATAATGATGAAGGAATGGAGAGAGATTGAATCTTAGAGGATCGTTTGAGGGACTGTGTCAAAGAAAGTTCCATGGCTATTTTATTCTTGAGCTCGATCTCGAAGATTTCATTAGTTTAGAGTCCAACACTATAATTTTCAAACAATAATTTCCTTATAAGTCGTAATAACATTGAGTTGATTCTCGGATGGTTATGATTGGGCCTAGATACTAAAACCTATTTTATTATCATATATTTATCCGACATCAATTACAAATCAATTTTTATATTGTAATAAATACATCTATTTCTTAAAAAAAAATCTTTGTTATTTAAATTAGAAGTTTACAAGATTAGAGAATTGTTAAAAAAAAAAAAAAAAGAATAATTAAACCCGTTATTAAGATTAAATGCCAATTCTTAGGTTACACCCACTTATTAAAAAATTGTTTCAATAAATTGAAAAAGTATTAAACCCACTTTTTAAGATTAAATGTCAATTCTTAATGTCAATTCCTAAGATTAAACCTACCTATTAAGAAATAACAACTAAGTCAATTCTTATTAGGATGAAATGTCATTACTAATATTTATTTTTATTAAGTTCGAATTTTCAGCAGTTGGCAATGTTAAGTTATTAGAAGGTTTTTTTTATTTATTTATTTATAAAAAGAGTCTTTCATTCATGATGTAAAAGATATATTCCGATAAAAATAATTGAAAAAATTATAATAAAAATAAATATGAAATGAATTTTAATTTTAAATTTCTTTGATAAAATTATTAGAATAATAGTATTCAGCTCTGCAACTATAATTGGTACATCGACGAAAAATATGTTCCACTCGATATTGATATCAAGTTATTTCATGAGTTTGATTTGTTAAAAATCAGACGAAAGTTTCTCTCCATACAGGACAGATAAATAAACTCTCATATAGAGAGACAAACAATCATCCATAAAAAAATAATAATAATAATCCAAACTCCATAGATAGAAGACTCACAAATAAAATTAACATAAATAAAATAAACAAATTTAAATCTAATATTAAATTTTATTCAAAACAGCAACGAAACAATTTAAGGTTAAAATAAAAAAGACATTATTATTATTATTATTATTATTATTGGAGGGAAAGCTAATAGTTAATATCACTAACATTACCCTTTCAAAAAAATAAATAAATAAATAAATAAATATA